>PVJD01006770.1:30000-93474 GCA_004026545.1 Mormoops blainvillei | reverse complement strand
GTGATGTATATCAATTATTTATCAATAAACCTGAACAAAAAATTTAGTTTCAAAAGCAAAAATCAACACTATTATTGAGTTATAACATGATTAGGAATAAAATGTATAAAAGCAATAAAACAAGGAATGAACAGAAGGAAATAATGTTGTGTAGTTATTACAACATACTGAAGTGATATACAGGGTCCAGCAGAAGTAAGGCCTGCTTGAATGTGGTTGGTGGGGTAATAATATGGGTGTAATAATTTATACTTTTAATTTGAACATTTCACCTAAAATGTCTTATGGTGTGTTTGGGTGTGATATTGTTATGTTACAGAATTACATGCTTATGATTTTGTAATAACAGATTTTGTAATAAAAAGGGGGCGTTATTTGTGCCAGACCCTGTGTTTTTAGAAAGTAGGTTGTGAGAAGTTAAAGATGTATATTGTAACCCCTAAAGTAAGACAAATACTGAAAAGTGAGACAAAAAGCTATAATGAATAGACCAATAGTGGAGATAAAAGTAAATCAGAAAAACAGTAATTTAACCCAAAAGCAGGGGAGAAAAGAGAAAAAAATACAGAATCTATGACACATTTAAAGAACAAAGAATAAAAAGGTAGATTTAAATCTAACCATGTTGGTAATTATATTAAATATAAATGGTATAAACATGTCAGTAAGAAGCTAGGTATTATCAAATTGGAGTAAGATACAACTATATTTTGTCCACAATAAACTTACTTTAAATATAAAAATATAGATATAATCAAAGTGATGTAAAAATATACCATGTAAACACTGATCAAGTGAAACTGAAGCTAGTATATCAGCATTAGACAAAGTAGACTTCGGAGCAAGAAATATTACAAGAGACATAAAGGGATATTACATAATGGCAAAGTCATTTAATCCATAAACTATAAAAATCCTAAATATGTGTTCTTCAAATGGTCAAAATATATGAAGAAAAAAACTGATCGAATCGAAAGAATACTGAAACAAATCCACAATTATAGATAGAAAATTGAAAAAATTTTTTTAAAGATTTTATTTATTTACTTTCAGAGAGAGGGGAAGGGAGGGAGAAAGAAAGGAGAGAAACATCAATGTGTGGTTACCTCTTGCACACCCCCAACTGGAGGCCAGGCCTGTAACCCAGGCATGTGCCCTGACTGGGAATTGAACCAGAGACCCTTTGGTTCACAGGCTGGCACTCAATCCACTGAGCCTCAGCAGCCAGGGTGAAAATTTCTTTCTTTATAAATGATACACGTAGACAAAAAAGTCAGGAAGAAGACTTTGACAATACTATTAATTACCCCTATCACACTGACATTTATAGAATATTCCAACAAATAATAGTAAATTGTACATTTTAAAGTGCACATACAATATTAATGAAGATAAAACATTTTCTGAGCCATTGAAAATGCCACGAATGGTAAAGAATTGAAATATGAATATGATATTCAGATAAAAATAAAAACAAATTAAAATTTAATATCAGATATCTGGAAAATCACTAAATATTTGGAAATTAAACAATATGCTTCTAAACGTCCAATAGGTTAAAATAAATCACAAGAAAATTAGAAGTATTTTAAACTGAATGAAAATGAAAATATGACATATTAAATTTGGGGGGATACAGACAAACAGCTCCTAAAAGGCAACTTAAAGCATCAAATGTTTATATTAGAAAAAAAGGCAATTTTTTAAAATATAACACCAAAAGCTCAAGATTCAAAGGCAAAAATTAAGTGGGACTACATCAAACTAAAACGCTCTACACAGTAAAATAAACAATCAAAAAATAAAATGACAACCTATAGAATGGGAGAAGATATTTGCAAACCATATATTTTGTAAGGGTTAATATCCGAAAAACATAAAAGACATACACAACTCAATAGCAATCCTCCCGCCAAACAATCTGATTTTAAAATGGGCAGAGGACTCGAATAAATATTTTCCAAGGAAGAAATAAAATGCAACAGGTACATACAAGGTGCTCCACATTAATCATCAAAGAAATGCAAATCAAAACCAAAATGAGGTATCACCTCACATCTGTTAGAATCGCTATTATCAAAAGACAAGAGATAAAAATATCTGGCAAGGATCTGGAGAAAAGGCAACACTGTTGCACTGTTGGTGGGAAAGCAAAGTGGTACAGTAACTATGGAAAACTGTATGGAGGTTCTCCAAAGGGTTAAAAGTAGAACTATTGTATGATCCAGCAATATCACTTCTGGATATTTATCTGTAGAAGAAAAAATTACTTCTTTGCAAAGATAGCCTTACACCCATGTTCACTGCAGTATTACTCTCGATAGCCAAGACATGGAAAAAACCCTTGTGTCTATACACAGATGAATGCATTTAAAAATGTGATGTATATGAGGTCTATCCAGGAGGTATGTAGCCATGTAATATGAAAAAGAGAGACATTTATTGAAGAAAATACAAGATACAAGAAACATTGTATATAGGACAATGATGCCTCAGTCCCCTTCAAAGTAGTCACCTTGGGACCTCATACAGTTCTCTTATTTGCCATCAGCTTCCCTGTCTCATTTTCCTGAATCTCACCAATGGTCAAATCTCTTCCCTTTCAAAGGTAATTTTAGTTTTTGGAAAAGCCAGAAGTTGCAGGGTACCCAATCTGGGCTGTATGGGTCTCAGTCACCTGGATGATTTGATGTTTTGCCAAAAACTTCTGCACAAAACCTGTTGCATAAGCAGGCACATTGTCATGATGAAACTGCCAATCACCAGTTCCTCATAGCCATAGCATTCTAAATCATCTGAATAGTTTCCGTGGAGGAATGTTCAAGCTTAACGAAAAATTTGATGCAAACTCATTGCTCTACTTACTCAGTCATTTTGAATGCGATGGCTACACAGTGCACATGCTCACTCAAGGGCATCTATTGCCAGCACTGACTAGTGCAGTGAGATCATCATTGTTCATGCATGCACATTCCAGTCCATTCTCCTTGGCTGACAGGTTATATCAATGTCTTGCAAACCATTCTCATTATATTAACAATAGCTGGAATTTTTCTGGACAGACCTTGTGTGTATAATTTAGCCATAAAATGAAGGGAAGAAGGGCTGTGGTCTGGTAGCTCAGTTAGAGCATCATGCCAATACACCAAGGTTGTGGGTTTGATTCCCAGTCAGGGCACATACAAGAATCATCCAATGAATGTATAAATACATGGGAAAAAAACCAACAAATTGATGCCTTTCTCTCTCTCCCTCTTCTTCCTGTCTCTCTCAAATCTATCAATACATTTTTTTTTTAGATTTTATTTATTTTTATTTTTAAACAGAGGGGAAGGGAGGGAGAAAGAGAGGGAGAGAAACATCAATGCGTGGTTGCCTCTCATGTGTCCCCTACTGGGGACCTGGACCGCAACCCAGGCATGTGCCTTGACTGGGGAATTGAACTGGTGACCCTTTGGTTCTCTGGCTGACACTCAATCCACTGAGCTATACCAGCTGCAGAAAATTTTTGAAAAGAAGGAAATCCTGCTGTTATGATAACATGGATGGACATTAAGGGCATTATGTTAAGTAAAATAAATCAGACAGAGAAAGGTGAATATTGTATGATCTCATTTATATGTGGAATGTAAAAAATGTCATATTCATAAAAGCAGAGAGTAGAATGGTGGGTACCTGGAGCTGGGAGGTGAGGGAAATGGGAAGATGTTGGTCAAATGATGCAAATATTCAGTTACAAGATGAATGAGTTCAGGGATCTAATGTACAATCCAGTGACTGTAGTTAACAATACTATATCGTATATTTGAAAGTTATAAGAGTAGAGCTTTAATGTTTCTACCATAACAAAAATAACAAAGTGTCTTTTGCGAGATAAATAATGTGTTAATAAACCTTATCATGATAAACATTTTGTATTATATCTGTGTCATTATCACATTGTATACTTTAAACTTACACAATGTTTTATGTCAACTGTAATTCAATAAATCCAAAAATCTAAATTTCCATTCAAAACTCTATAAAAACAAGAAGATGTTAAATGTAAATAAAGAGATGAAAGAAAATAATAAATATAAGAGCAAAATCAATAACAAAAAAGAAAGTTAATAGAGAAAATTAATAAAACTAAAATCTGATTCTTCGAAAAAGTTAACAAAAGTAATAATCATTTAGCCAGACTAAGGAAAAAAAAGAGAGAAGTTAGAAATTTCCAGTATCAGAAATAAAAAAAGATTACATTACTACAGACCCTATAGGCATTAAAGATAAGAAAATATTATGAGAAATTTTATGGTTGTAAATTTGACAGCACAGATGAAAGGGAAAATTTTCTTAAAAAATAGAAACTGCCAAACCTCACTCAAGAAATAATGTACAAAATGGTATGTTTACCATTTTGAGTACCCAAAATACAGAGTTTATTCTTGGATTATTAATAATTATTACATTTTTTCTACACAAGCAACTATAATCCTACTTTTGTCCCACTCTATATAATCTAAATAGTCCTATGTCTATTAAGGATATTTAATTTGTAGTACTTACTATTAAAAAATCTTTCAACAAAGACAATTCAAAGCCCATTTGACCTTATCGATTAAGTCTATTAAACATGTAAGGAAGAAATAACACCAACATTTTATAAATTCCTCCAGAAACAAAAGAGAGAATAGAGTCTCAACACATTTTATCAAGTAACTATTATCTTGATATAAAATGATACAAAGACATTACGAGATAAGACACTACTGACCAATGTTTTCCATAATTATATGTTTAACAATATATCACTAATAAGAAAAATACCAATATATTAGTAAATCAAATCTAGCAATATAGAAAATAATAGTACATAATTACAAACCTGGATTTATACCAGAAATACAAGGTTGGTTGATCATCAAAACAGTAAGTGATGTGCTTTACTATGTTAAAAGACTAAAAAAGAATATGGACAAAGCATTATATTAATGGATATTAAAAAATGAAGTATCACATAAAAGAATCAATTGTATTTCTATATTTAAGACAAACAACTGGAAATTGAAGTAAAAAATACCATTGACAATAGCATAAAAATACATCAAATACTTAGGAATAAAATCATTCAAGACCATTATAATAAAAGTCACAAAACATTATTGACAGAAGTTAATAAAGACATAAATAATGGGAAAGAATACTGTGTTTATGAATCAGAAAATTCAGTATTGATAAAATGTCAATTCTCCCCAAATCAATCAATCAAATCTCAACAGGTTTATTTTTTTATAGATATTGAGAAGCTGATTTCAAAATTTATATTAAAATCAAAGGGACCTAGATTACCCTAAACAATTTAAAATATCTAAAAATTGAAAGACTCATACTACCTAATTTCAAAACTTACTGTGAAGTTACCCTAAACAAAACAATGTAGTATTGATTTAAGTATATCCACACTGAACAATGGAACAGAGTTGGGACTAGAAAACAGACCCATGCATATATAGTCAATTGGCTTTTGATAAAGATGACATGGTAATTTACTGGAGAATGAATACTTTTTTAACATATGAGATTGAAGCAATTGTGATCTAGATGCAAAACAATGAAATTTAACACCTATCTCAGATAACAGTAAGAAAAGGGCTCAAAATGATTATAGACTGTAATGTAAGAACTAAACTTAGAATAATTTCTCTAAGAAAACATAAGAGAAAATACATTTTACCTTGAATTTGGCAGAGATATCTCAGCACACATGTACACAAAATATGAAGTATGAAAGGAAAACGCATTGATAATACTGCCTGTGTAACTTTTAAAAGTTACTTGCTTATTATGACCCTGCTTTCTCATATCTGTAATCTGACATAATAATCTAACCATATGTTTGTAGTGATTATATGTGTAAAGCATATAGTAGCTGGTCAAATTAATATTATCTATTTGTAATTATTATTTATATTAGCAATGACATCTGAAGCAAGATGATTCTCTTCCAGAATTTTCTTGCTTTAAAGCCTTGTGTTTTCAAGAGGAATGCTCAGAACTTAAACAGTTCCCACGAAGATCAGAAATGAAATTATACTAGAAGTATTAAAATTGATTTTTTTAATTAGTCATTCGTGAGGGGGGTATGGCCACTAGAAAGTGAGTGAAAGTGAATTTTCAATCCATTTCTTCCCATCTCTTTTCTTGACTCTCTCTGACTTTCTCAAATCTATCTAATAATGGATTTAATTTCCTTTAATACTTCTTGTATTTGATCGAGACTGATTTATATCAAGTAAACACTAATAGTTAATAAGCATCACAAACAGAATTATGAGCAATACTAATTTAAACGTGTGTTCCCTACTAGAAATTATGACAAAGCTGTGAACAAAGGCATAGGGGTGAATGTGTTTGACATGAAACGTATAACCATATAACATAATATTAGAAATGGACTTTTAGAGATGAAATCTTTTTGTTTTTTGAAATATGTCCTGTGTTAAGACATTGGTGAATACTCTGCCAAATCAGTGACCCAACCTTTCTTTTCTTTACTTAAAGAGCGTAAAGGACTAATAACATTTTCATTTTGGCTCCTTATTGATTATGAATCTAACGAGTGAACAGAAGGGCTTATATTTTAGAAATTTGGCTGAGCAGCTTGCTGCAAGTTTAATCAAAACAAGTTTTTATTCAGATCAAGCTTGTTACTGTTGTTATATGAGGTGACAATAGACAAAGGCCTTCATAGGGTCTTAGAGATGAGGCTTGACTAAAAGAAGGGGTATTTTTTGGGAGGGTTCCTAGAAGGTTCTCATCTGAAGGACAATTTTCCCACCATTTGGGCTCCCTCTTGCCCCACCCTTCAGAGCACAGCCCATGCTGAGGAGTCCATTGCCTTGGCCAGGGTGTAGAGGTCTAGGCAAACTCGGGGGGCTTCTGGCTTTGGGGCAGAAGCCATTTCCCTCACTTTCCCATAAACCCGATTTGCACTTTCCCTTCATGGGAGATTCGATAGTACCACCCTCCTGGCTTCCGGCAAACCCAGTCTCTGGGTTCCAGAAACTAACATCCACCCTAGATTGGGATAAATCTGGGACAGACTAAGTTGTGAGGCTCTGGGGCTGGGACCATGTCAGCCACCTTTCCTGAAGCCTGATTGGTACCTTCCCCTCAAGGGAGATCCACCAGCCCCATGCTTCAGGTACTTCCAGAGTTTCTTACAGTGACTGAGCCTAGCAGTCATCTGGCAGGAAGAGGCAAGTGGAGGAGGATCTCAGCGTGCCTTAGGACTTTTGCTGACCTGCCCCTGAGCCTGGTGCTGGAAAAAGCTGGCCTTGGTGTGCAGATTTGTCCTTTTTGCACATGCCCAAGCCCAGCAGAGGCAACCACAAAATGTGGATTGTTTGTTGCTCCAAACAGGTTGCTGAAGGCCAGGCACAGACAGTTTCTGACATTGGTCTGCACTAGAGTTCCTCCCAAAAGGCCCAGAACCAACACACCCAGTGGCCACCTTTAGATAACAGCAGAACAGGATCCAATAAGCTTCACAAATAGCATATCCCAAAGGAGTTCTTGGCAGGCACCAAACCCTGCTGAGATGAATTCCGCTTCGTGTGGTCACACCTGCACAGCAGCTTGATTGCCATAGTTTTAGTTGAGCCTCACAGTCAGCCAGCCTGAGGGTTGATCCCATGCACGAGGGCCAGTAACAATCAAAACTCAATTACAATAGGAGGGCTCATATAACCCACACAAAGGACATTCCTAGAGCACCCAGCTCAGGTGATCAAGGAGACTGTGCCACTGGGTCCCACAGGGCAACTACTACTTAAGGTCACCCCACAAAGACTGGGGATCATAGTAGATCTATCTAATATGTAGAAACAAACACAAAGAGGCAGATAAAATGGGGAGACAAAAAAACAGGTCCCCTCTTTTATTTCTGGTATTAGTGATTTGTGTCAGGTCTTTTTTTTTTTATTTCTTAGGCTGGTTAGAAGTTTACAAATTTTACTGACCTTATCAAAAAATGGCTTTTGGGTTTTTTTGTTTTTTTTTTCCTATTGGTTTTATACTTAATTTTATTAAATTCTGTTTTAACTTGAAATAATTCTTCTGATGATGTTAGATTTAGTTTGCTCTTATATCTCTAGTTCCCTAATGTGGAAGCTTAGATTATTGATTTTAGATACTTCTCTTTTTTCTTATATGCACTCAATGCTATAAATTCCCCTTTAAGCATTGCTTTCTCTGTATTCACAGATTTTGCTAGTCTCTGTTTTTATTTAGTTAACATGTTTTAAAATTTTAGATCTTTCTTTTAACTATGTGTTATTTTGAAGTGTATTAACCTCCAAGAGTTTGGGGATTTTTCAGCTATTTTCTTATTATTGATTTCTAGTTTAATCACTGTGATCTGAGAACAGATGTTACAAAGTTTCTAGTTTTTAAAAAATTTTAATTTTTAATGGGACAGAGACATATGTGTTTTATGGACCACAATGTGGACTATCTTGGTGAATATTCCATGTGGCCTCGAGAAGCATGTGAATGACAGATCCTCAAATAAAGTTGTTTCGCTTAACACTGTTTCAACATTGATGAGATAACCACAGGAACTTAAGTCTTATTTATATCAACTAGCCTGTGGTAAAATTGGCTTCATTATACAGAGCGGGACAAAAGTAGGCTTATAGGTGTGAATACACAAAACAGAGTTTATTCTTATATTATTACTTAATTATTGTACAATTTTCTGTATGTACAACTGTAAACTTACTTTTGCCCCACCCTGCATATTGATTCTCTTAAAGTCACAGAACCTATCAATGATGTTAAGTGGGAACTAACTGTAATTTGTTGTTACTGGATGACATGGCTATAGATGTCTGTTATGTTCAGTTGTTTGATGGTATTGTTCAGTTCAACTACGTCCTTACTGATTTTCTGCTTGTGGGATCTATACCTTTCTGATAGATGAGCGTTGCAGTTCTAGCTGTTCTGCTGCATGTATTTTGATCCCTCTTTATCATTGATAACTTTCTGTGCTCTGAAGTCTCTTCTGTCTGGAATTAATATTGTTATGCCTGCATTCTTTTGATGAGGTTAGCATAGTATACCTTTCTCTGTCCATTTGCTTTTAATCTATATTTGTGTTATATTTAATGTGCGTTTCTTGTAGACAACATATAGTTGGATCTTGATTTTTGATCCTCTCTATGTGTCTTTTAATTGGTGTATTTTGACCATTAATACTTAAAATGATTATTGATATATTTGGATTAATATTTACCATATTTGTTACTGTTTCTTTTTTGCAGTTTCTACTTTTTGGCCTCTACTTTCCTCCAGCTTTTTGTGACTTTAATTGAACATCCTATATGATTTCATTTTCTCTCCTTTCTTAGCATATCAGTTATACTTCTTTTTTTCTGTAACATTTTTTAGTTGTTGTCCTAGAATTTGCAATGTATATTTACAACTAATCCAAGCTCACTTTCACATAATGGAGTACCACTACACAGGCATGGCAAGTATATCATAATAATAAAATAACCCTAATTCCTTCCTTCCATTGCTTACATCATTGTTGTAATCTGTTTTACTTACACATAAGTGCATGTGTATATGAATATTTATGAATAGATTATTGCTAATATTTTTGAACAAATGATTATCTGTTAGAACAATTAAGAATAATACAAATTTAAATTCTTATTTTACTTTCATGAATTCATTTTTCAGTGCTTTGCCTTCCTTTCATTAGATCGGAGTTTCTGACCCATATCATTTTCCTTCTCTCTGAAGAATTTCTTTTAACATTTCTTGCAAATCAAGACTACAACTTTGTTTGTGATGATAGCACTGTGATTAGGTATAAAAAAGGAACATATGGTTTTTAGAGACATATCTTGAAGTATTTATGAATGAAATGAAATTATTTCTGAGCTTTTCTTTTTTAAAAGATTGTATTTATTTATTTTTAGAGAGGTGGGAAGGGAGGGAGAAAAAGAGGGAGAGATACATCCCTCAGTTATCTGGCCCGAAACCCAGGGAAACCAAGAATCAAACCAGCAACCCTTTGTTTCACAGGCCAACACTCAATCCACTGAGCCACACCAGGCAGGGCAAGGTTTTCTTACAATAGACCAGAAGGATAGAAGAGAAAAATAAGAAAGTATTCTAGAGTATATTTACTCTAAAATTTTCATTTTAATGATAAAGGGACACATCCAGAGGATAAGGAGCTTATCCATTGATACCAAGTATAGTTAATGGAGAAGCTGAAACTGAACTTAATTATTGACTTTAATTCCAGTACTTTAAAAAACACATATTTTATCTTGGGTAGTATAATATGATGTGCCTTGGTATGTGCTTCCTTGGGTCCAACTTCTTTGGGACTCTCTGAGCTTCCTGGACTTCTTGGAAGTCTATTTCCTTTGCCAGACTAGGGAAGTTCTTTTTTTTTCAAATTGGCTGTCAATTTCTTGCTCTTTCTTTTCTCCTTCTGGTACCCCTATGATTTGGATGTTGGAACATTTAAAGAGAAAAGGAGACAGTTACCTACAAAGGAGTTCTCATAAGACTATCAGCTGATTTCTCAAAAGAAACCTTATAGGCGAGAAGGGGTTACAAAGAAGTATTTGAAGTCATGAAAGGCAAGGACCTAAATCCAAGATTACTCTACCCAGCAAAGCTATCACTTAGAATTCAAGGGCGTATAAAGTGCATCCCAGATAAGGTAAAGTTAAAGGAGTTCATGATCACCAAGCCCTTATTATATGAAATGTTAATGGAACTTGTCTAAGAAATAGAAGAAGACCAAAGCTATAAACGGTAAAATGACAACAAACTCACAGCTATCAACAACAAACCTAAAAAAAAACAAAAAACCCAAAAACAAACTAAGTAAACAACTAGAACAAGAACAGAATCACAGAAATGGAGATCACATGGAGGGTTATAAGCAGAGAGCGGCAGTGGGGAGAATGAGGGAAAAGGTATAGGGAACAAGAAGCATAAATGGTAGGCACAAAATAATCAGGGGGAGGTTAAGAGCAGTACAGGAAATGGAGAAGCCAAAGAACTTATATGTATGACCTACAGACATGAACTAAGGGGGAAATGCTGGTGGGAGGGGGTGGTGCAGGGCAGAGGGGAGTAAAAGGGAGAAAAAAAATGGGACAACTGTAATAGTATAATCAATAAAATATACTTTAAAAAAATTTTTTAAAGAAGGGGAAGGGCCTAGTTAGGCAAGTATAAATGACCCATGGACAGGGACAACAGGGTGGGGATTGAGTGGGGTGAGGCGGGACGGGGGAGAGCTCCTGGGGAAAATTGGGACAACTGTAATAGAGCAATTAGAAAAGGACATAGCAAACAAATCCAGATATTTTAAAATATCTTTACATAATCTCAGTTGAATTGATTTGTTTGACTAAACAAAAATTAAGGAAAACGAAAAATAATGTCTAGCTGAATAATGATAAAACTTTAAGCAATTGAGTTATATGCTAATGATATTTGACTTAAGTTGAATGAAATGCAAACTATAAAACCTAAACTTTTCTTTCCTTTTATTGTTTCTTTTAGGGAAACAAAATTTGTACAAAATTATGTATTTTAACACTTTGGCACCATTTTCAGTGTTGCCTGTTTCTATTTGAACTTCTTATCTTACTTTTAGGCTGTCATGCCCCTCCCTGTGACCTTTCATGGGTGGTGGCAACTTTCCAAACATTCATCTAACTTTACAGACTGTCATTTTCTTTACTCCAATACCTTCACAACCCGATTTTTTTCCAAGCAGTTTCTTGAAAGTGACTAGCCGATATGGTAAAGTAATTTATGTTGAGATGTTAATGCATGATAACAACTTGGTTTGCATATGTTATCTTTTTGAAACACTTGCATTATATGGAAAGGTTATGAATTAGAGGGGTTCATTTGCCTGCATGCATCAGAGCCCACTCAAATGTGAAAAGGAGTTTTCAGCACAGAAAGTAAAGGTTCGTTTTGAAGGAAATAGCACCGAACCTTGAGTCACTGGTGAGCTGTTACTTCTGAGACCTGGTTTCTAGGAGATGGGTTATATAGGGGAAAATCATTAATCATGGTAGAGTTGGGGTGCGGTCTCTATTGATTGGTCGGTGCTAGTATAGGGGGTGGTTAATCATTGCATCTGGCCCTGATGGCAGCCACTGTGTGTTGCTCTGTCTGGTTTCACAAGTGTGCGGTGGGAGGCATTGTTCTGCTTTTTTGTGCCTGGAGCTAAAACACAGCCAAGCCTTAGATGTTATCTCTTGTTTGACTAAAACTATCTCTGTGGTCAACAGACCTGAGGCTTTTTCCCTAAGACTATTTGTTGCTGACCAGAACCTCATTGTCCTGAGAGCTTAATGCTAAAGGGAGTGGGCCTGCAAGTGAGAGGGAGATGAGTGAGTCAGGGAGCTCCGAGGCTGGATGAGGCCAGTTTGATTCAGAAGGAAAAAAGGAGTAAAGAAATAAAGTGTCTCTGTGGTTATGGAAATTCAGGCAACCATGACAGACTGGTGAAGACTAGAAACATTTTTCAATGGTGGGTGGGAAAACATTTAGTGCTCCTCTCATAATGTTACATATAGCACCTAGTCTTGTAATATTTAAGGCCATTCTTAATCCCACCTGCTTCAATATTTAACTTTTGTTCAATATCTTTTACTTTAATTGCCAGAAATAATCAAATTATGATTCAAATAATTCAGATGATTATATTGGTGTGTGAATATTTACTTCTTTTTGCTATCCATTAAATACTGACAAGAATAAATTTTGGTTAATTTCCTTTAAAGAGCTCTCCCATTAATTTTTTTTAATTTAAATTTACAGTATATTTATTAAGACAATTTTCTATAACCAATTAAAATGCAGACAAAATTTTACATTTACCGTTACCACTTAGAAAGTTTATATTTTCCACTGTATATAAGTGAGAAAGATTAAAGTTTTATAAGCAAGGCTTAAGTGCTCTTTCACTTAAAAATATAATTATTTAAAAAATTTATGTGTACTTTAGAAAATGTGAATTAAATTAAATTCTCTTCAAATGAGAAAAAATTGAATTCTCTTTTACATTACTTTCTCTTTTTTTAATTTATCTTTCTTATTATTCATTTACCTCTCCTATTGCTGGGTGAATTTTAAAAAACATTTTGCTTGCTTTTTATTCTAGAGTCCATAAACTTCCTGCTCTTTTAGAAATGTAGTTAATCTGTAAGTCCAAAAGAGAGTCCTAGAATTAGAATTTTTTAAAACCAATTATTTCTTTGTTAAACTGGATTTAAGTTAATTTCTAAGGGTTAGATTGAAATTAAACAAAAAGTTAGCTTTAAGTTAACTTAATTTCTTTTTATCAGGTAGCAAAACATTAAGCATCTATTTATGCGAAAAATATGGATCAGATATTATGGGTGATTTTAGAGGGAAAGGACACAAAATTAAAATTACAAGAGAAGATTGAAACTTCACACATAGATATGGTTGAAAGAATATTGTAAAACAATACATAAGCAAGGGCTCATTAACATTGTTCAGGAGGTCAAGGTACATAGAGCAGCAACGGAACAAGAGTGCTAACCGGAAGTGAAGAGCGCTGGGTTTGAATCATGGCCTGCCTTTGTTTTGTTTTTTTCTGTAAGATTTAAGATAAATCAAACACTTGGATTAAAAGGTTTTCTTTTCTAAACAATGTGAATAATCAGAAGTACGTTGGAACCTTCTCAAACTGGTTTGCAAGGCCTAATAGTTAAAACTTCAGGAATTTGGTAATCTGATTAAACTAAACACTGTCATAAAAATAAATTCTACAAACTTTCAATAAATAATGTTAGGACCAAAGGTAACATATACTCAAAACTTAACAGTTATTCATTATTTTGCTATGTGTTAGTATTACATAGGCTTTGAGGTTATTCATATCAGTGATATCTGTATGTGAAAATAATATGTAATAGTATAGATACTTCCTGATGACATATAAATTGGGGCTTAATTTATTGTTTTGTTGATTTCTAGATTTAAAAAACCAATTGCAAATGTTAATATTGCAGGCTAAATCTCAAAGTGTATCACACTTGTAACTGTGAACAGAACAAAAAAAAAACCAAAAAACTGAGGAATTATTTTTCCAGTATTTGAAAACAATTATCCAATTCAGCAAATTGTTACTTACATTGATGAACAGATGAAGCCCAACATGTCTCCTTTTTTCCTTTTATTTTACACAATACCATAAATAAAATACCAACTTACATTCATGTTGAACTACACTTGTTTCTCAGTTGCAGCTGTAGGTTGGCTACAGATAGAAGAGATGGACAAAAATCAATGAAAGTGTTCTGTGAGAATCAGTTGGCTATATGGAATTTACATTAAAGGTTATTGTACATTTTGTCATCATTTAAATATGACAAAATATCTAGAACATCCAGAATATCTGCTACTTAGGTGGTGGTTGTTGATGTTATTGTACTTTTAAGTATAACTATGTAGTGAATGAGAAATTGAGAAGAGGAGTTGAATTTATCAGGGAAAGTTTTTAGAGTAGGAGTGTTTCATGGTAGATTTATTGCAGCATTATTTACAATCACCAAGATACGGAAGTAACCCAAGTGTCCATCAGTGGATGAATGGATAAAACAACTATAGGACATTTACACAGTGGAATACTACTTGGCCATAAAAAAGAAAGTTTTATCTTTTGCAACAGTATGGGTGGACCTGGAGAACATTTTGCTAAGTGAAATAAGCTAGTCAGAGAAAGACAAATACCATATGATTTCATTCATATGTGGAATCTAAGGAACAAGCTGATCTAACAAACAAAACAGAGACAGTCTCATAGATGGAGAGCTGGATGACAAGCTATGCAGGGGAGATTAGGGGGTGGAGGGATTGAACAAAAAGGAAAAAGTGTTCATGGACATGAACAACAGTGGGGTGATTATTGGGGGAAGGGGGTATAAGGGAACTAAATGGTTGTGGAAAAAATTACAATAACGATTTTAAAAAGTGGAGTTATGAATTGAGATAGTCTATGACTGATAGCTACAATGAAGAGAATTTACTGGTGTTGAATTTTGTGTTTGTTTAATTATGTTGCCTTTTGTCTTTAGCTTATACAGGCCGCTTTCCCTCACTAGCACCACAGGGACGTGTTTAAACATACAAGTTCTTGGACTTCAGAGCCGATTGACTAAATCGGAATCTTCAGAGATTGGAAATCTATCCCCTACAATTCTGGTGCAGCCAACCCAGCTACACCTGAGGGCTGGGGTTTGAAAAAGCACTAGAAAATAAGGAGGTGGATCCTGCGTTCTTGATTTTAATTCTGCTTCTACTTTCTCCCAGTTCTATGAAACTGGGAAAGTGGTTTGACCTTTCTGTGTTTTGGTTATCCCACCTCTGAAGGGGGAGCAATGATAACAGGGTAATGAAGTTGCAATGTGTAAGAAGACGGAGGATCTTCAGTATTGTTAAAAGAGAAAAATATTCATGATTTTTGTGTCTCGTATTTTTTTTCAAATTTTGTCAACATACCTGTTACTGGTTGAGTCATTATCTCATCCCCTCTTTTTTCCCTCACAAATGAAATTTGTCATATATAAATACTAATACTTGGAAAACCTAATTTGTATTAATTCCATGATAAAAATTGCCACTTGCTACTGAAAAAAATAACTGACTATACTTCTAATTTAAAATGATCTATAGGAAGAGTTTTATTAATAAAATATAAAGGCTAAATATTCTGGTTATTAAAAGTAAATTCCATTTTTATTTTAGATTTGACTAAGGAATTTTGATCTCGTTGGTTATTACGTGCTAGGGTGTATAACCCTGTATCATATCTGTACACAAATGTGTTACAGATATATTCAGTTCTAAATTGTATTAGGTCAGTTAGCCATCTGTTTCAGAGAAAGTTACCAAGTACTTAAAATTAAATGTGACAAATATTTCATGAAAAGTATCTGTGGAAAAAAGTTGACCTAGATTGGCTTGAAGTACTTTTTCCTTTTAGCCACAAGATGGTGCTTTTGTACTCCGAATTTCCATTGAGGAAGTAAAAATGTCTTTAAAATGGTTGACAAAAGACTTTAATTTTATAAGAATCATTAGAGTTCAAAGTGCTTGTTATCATTAAAAAAAAAAAAACAACACTCCTCACTACCCTTGGGTAAGAAATGTTAATATAAAGGTATAAATGAAAAGTATTTTTTTAATCCATAGGGACAATTCATTTTATCTGTTTTAAAGTGCTGCTGTGACTCTGAGCATACTTGTCATTCCTGTTCATAACTGAGGAAAGTCCCTCTGAGTAACCAACACCTGGATAATTCCCAACATATCATTCACTCATTCTAAGATGCCCAAACTGGAACTTGTGAAATGCTAGTCACAGCAAATGGTTCTCTAAATGTGGTTGGGTTTAAAGGTGAAAAGGTAAAAAGAGGGAATCCTCTAAAAATAGCAGTGTTGTGCTTCATATCCAAAATGTCTTACTTTCTTTTGCCTGTATGCCATTTTTTTCATTTTCTTTTGCTCTTTTATCCTGAAAGGACTCATCTTGCACCATAGTGAGATTATTCTTTCCACATGACAGTCAAGATTTGGGAGTTGGGGAGCCTGTAAATATGCTTCCTTCAACCCCTAAGCTAAAGAAGGCATTCTTTGTACACCATCTCTTGATCCTCCAACTGCTGTCCAGTCAACAAGAACTTTTCTGTGATGCCTTTTTGGGGGAAGGGTGTCAAATGTTTTGTTCATTTTTTTTTTTGTTTGTTGTTGTTTTTGTTGTTGCTCGCTTTTTAAAAAAATTTACTGACCTCATTCAGACATTACTGCCTTAAGAGAGTTTCAGGAGGATCAAATATCTCATAGCTTTACACTATCTTGCCTTTTAAAATATAAGCCACTAGAGTAAATTATGTTTCAAAAGAGATTCACCAGCTACACGGTTGTTAGGTCTTTCGGACGCATTGTATCCCAGATTTTTCGTGAAGCTTTGAGGAAACTAGTTACCATTATGAGAACAATTAACCCAGACTTTTCACCCAGGAGGGGCTGTGCTTTCACCTAACTTCAGATGTCAACTTTGAGCCATGTTGAAGGTTCTTGCTCCCCCTAACCAGCCTTTTGCCTGCCGTTCCAATGGCAGTACATAAGAAAGAATGCTGCCTCTGTGAAGCACAGTCTTTTTTTTTCACATTCAAGCATCATTATTTTTTAAAATGAAAATTTCACTTGCATATCTCAATTTCTTGCCTGTGTCAAGTTCTTCCAAACCTTTGTGGGAACGGGGGCATGGATTAAAGGGAGCCAAGCAGAGGGGCGGCAAAGGAGGAGGAGGTGGGCTAACCTAACTTACATGGAGGCAGCAAGGAGACAGCTGCATAAAGCACTCTATAAGTAGCTCCCTGTCTTAAGCAGCTACTTATAGTCTCCCAAAGTCTCCAGAACAATTTTGCTTGACCTTTTGTTAAAGACCGCCTCTACAAAGCAACCGATTTTCCTGTTCCCAAGGGTGGAGGGTTGAGACACGTGTTTCTATTGCTATATATAAAAAATGTATCAAATCATGTGGTTCTTGTGTAGTACCAACGACTCCTCAGTAATCTAAAAGTGGTAGAGAGAGTTATAATTCTTAACTCAAGAATTACATTACCTCCTTGTGATTACCACCATCTTGAGTAACATTATTTCTTGAATTCTTTAATCCTAAGAGAAGATTGAAAAGTCAGAGCACTCCTGTCTGAGACAAAGGGATGTTTTAGGGGGATGTCAGTAAAGGAAATTTTGACTTGTGAGCAGCATGCATTTCAGGTTAGTAATGCCTAACGTGCATCAATTACTTAAGGCAACGTGTCAATGAGAGGGACGCTTTCATGCCCCGGCACTGGAGGGGACCAAAGAGCTATTTGTCGCGCTGAGGTAAAAATTGTTCAGGTGACCCTTCTCTTCCAAGTCTTCCATGTCCATTGTTTTGTCAAAGTTAAGAAGAGAGGATCTGCCATACAGTGAGATATATTTTTATAAAAGCCACATTATGTTTTTGTGGGAAAGTATACTGCATTCTTCTCCTCGTGAGCATGACAGCTGTTTTGGTAGGAGGACAAGAGAGTGATTCTCAGTACAGTATCACCCAGAGTTACCCCTGTTACCTTTCTATGCTCCTTAAGGCTTCAATGTGACTCTAAGCAAAAAAAGTGCCTGACCTAATCAGATTTTTAATTTGTTTTCTAATATCAAAGTCTTTGTCATAATTATACTTGCCTGTTTCTTTTCTTCCTCAAGTAACTTCAAGTGGTCCAGCTTATTGTTTGCAAAACTGAAAGATGACCACTGTCTGGGAAGGCATTGAATTTCCTGTCCAATTTAAAGCACGGAGGAGGAAACATTACCAGGTAGCCCTTCCCACCCACCTCTAACTTAAGTAAACTAACCACTTGTCAGTCATTTAGTCAAGGATTATCACCTGACCTGTTAATAGCATGACGGAAGAGGACAACAAACACCTGAAAAATCTCTTCCTTTGGTAAGGATGGGGATAAAGGATAAGAAGCTATCCTTGTGTTTTGAAGCCACAGGCAGGATTAAAATCAGGCTGAACAAAGCAGGGCAGTGTCTTGAATTAGCCGATACTTGGGCACCTCCTTGTGGTACCAGTATTCAACTGGAAGGAGAGGAAAAGCTGGCGCAGGGGTTTGGGGGCAGGGTGAGGAATGCAGGATAGCTGGGGATGTCTATAAGCAGGACAATGTGACTTTGATGGCTCACCACCAACGGGGGAATCTTCCAAATCCTTCGCAAAACTCCAGCCACTGGTAGCTTTTTATAATGAATTGTGACCATTGATATCTATTTGAGCTGCAATTTTTTCTAACATCTGACTAAGTTTGTCAGAGGATAATTATTTATCATTTTGATGAGTCCAGGCGGTCCGCTAATTAATTCTTCAATGGGATGCTTGCCATCCTTTTCGTTCCTTAACACTGCATACTGAGGGTTGTGCATAACTGGGATTGGCACGGGGCCCACCATAATGATTATACACGTTGAACGTTTGGTGCCAAGTGCTATTTAATTCAGTTTCCCTGAGGTTAGGAGGGAGGGCTTCGGTTGTGCCATGTAGTCACAATTTTCAGAAGAAGAGTAAGTGAAAATGTGGTGTTACATTAGGCAGTTTTAAAAATTCTTAATCCAGTAAATATTGGAAAATAATTAGGACTAGGTGCAAATGTACTACAAACCTGCAAATTAGTATTAAATGCATTGGTTGGACAAGAGAATCCAGTAACATATTTAACATTTCTACCTGTAAACTTGATCATAACACAAGAAATATCTCTGATTCTTTCTAGACAAGGACATAGGAAAGAAGTAAATGAAGTGCAAGGTCATAACATCTTACTAATAATGAAAATGAATGAGAAGTCAAGTTAACATATTTTAAGTGAGTTCTTTTTTAAAAGATGGGGCTGGAAATGATATGAATCAGATTTGCCCACCAGCACAAGACTAATGAAAATATGTTTAATCGATAAAGATTGTTGATTAGTTATGTTTTCTTATAATCTGTGCTAGAAAACTCAGACCTGGAAGGATATTATTCAGTTTCATTTTCTATACACTGCCTTTTTAAAAATTCCAACTTATTTTATGTTAAGCTGCATTGGAGATGCAAGTTATGAGCAATATTTCACTTAGGACAGACACCCAATTAAGTTGACCTTGTCATTAATAGAATCATGTGTTTCATTGCTGAATTTAAAGCTTTGATAATCATTTTAATGGTGCTTCAAAATGACCAGAAATCTCTAGCAATAGGGATTACAAATTCTCACATTTCCCCAGGCAAATAAAGGATAAGACAGGCCACCTAGTCATGTTCCAAAAGGCTTTTTCCCTTCTTTATCAGATAAGTATTTATGGCAGACAAGCTACCTCTAGGCCTTATAGGTGATGATGATAAACTGAGAAGGAATGACAGCTGAAGGAGAGAGGAAAAACACGAAGGCAACCAGGACCCTTCGACTGGGCAGCAGTGTGCATCAGAGAGAGAGTCACAAAGCATCCCGGGGGACATGGGCCTCAGGAGATGAGGAATGCTGTGGACTGACTCAGGAACAACCATTCAGAGCTTTAAAAATTTCAGGAAGTTGAAGAAAGCTAAAGAACCTTTAATTTCCACAACTGATATTTTGTAAAACTTGGCCCATATTTATAATTCAGATAGTTCTTTGGCATTATTATTCCTGTCCCTTTTTGGAATGCTGCTTTTAAAAAAATTATTATTATTATTATTATTATTTTTAGCATTGTTACAATAACACAAATGTGGGTCATGCAGTACTAGGATCCAAGCTGTGACTCTCTGCCATGGCACACCAAGTCCTCTGCAGGCTGCTTTCTCCCTCCGCTGTGATCTCTGGGAGTCTAGGGTGACTGTGAAAGGGTTAGTGGTTGCCCCCCTCAGATGTGCACAAGAAGGGTTACCTTCTGCAACTCAGACTTATCTAACCTACCTTCACTTCCTCATCTGCTAAGACTGAACTTGGAATTTTCAGTCTATTTCAACTCTAGAATTAAGTTAATATCATTTTTGTAGTTTAATCAACATTTTTAAATCACTGCTATAATTTATTTTCTGAAAAAATTTACGATAGGAACAAGGTGCAATGCCTTTCAGCTCTCAATTTTCATGATCAGTGTGTGACAAATAGTGTCATGGAGATCTCACCAACGTGCCACTGCAGGTTTCGGTGTTCCCTCATTGCTAGGGACTATAGGCACTGTGACCTATGCACTCTATTTAATATGTATAATATCTGCTTGCACTCCCAATCCAAGTCAAAACTCAGCTTACCTTGTTCTTTGGAAATGTATGGCTCTTCACGATGACTTCCCGAGAGAGGCAGGTCAACAAGATACTTGTTTGGGAGTGTGCACGCACCCCTGCTAGTTCTCTTCTCACCAAACACCTTCAAGTGTTCCATACTCTTTGCAAAGAAACATCCAGCACCCATATGCTAACCAGCGTAATCATCTCTGTTATCCATCCTACAATATGCTATATTAAAATTCCACTTTACCGGTATCAGCAGTGAATTCAACAACCATTTTCCTTACCCAATGTGCTTCTCTACATCTCAATTGTTACTTGTGTGTTGAATGACTCCTTAAGCATCACATTACAGAACAGGTGGTCTCCAGACCAATTTTCATTATCAACCCCATCAGGAATAGATCTTTTGAGCATGCACTTACCTCACAAACTATGCGTATTTATTTACTTAATAGATTATATGCATATGAACTATTGATAATACAATATATATAATGTTGTATATTTAGCAATAATATAGTAGTAATATTAACACTATCTTTTAAAAACTAGCATATTTATACAGACTAGTCCAAAATAGTATGAGGTATATTATAAAATAGTATAGTTTAGATTACATTGTATATACATAAAATGTAGGAATCAAAGTGTGATATAAGAAAGTAAATGTAAATATAAATACAAGGCAATTGTTTTTCTTCCAAACTTAATTGGTTGTCTCAGACAACACCCTGGGGTTCACGCATTGCCTTTGCTGAAAGCTGCCTTGCTAAAGTTCTGGCAAGGAACTTTAATGGAATTGTTACTACAACAAAAACATAATTTAAAATTATTTTGTACTATGTGGCTTGCTGATTTATTCTTTGACTTTACTTAGCAGTCCTTAAGATAATATTGAAAGTAATTTGCATCTCCTGATGGGGTATTCATGAGGTAGTGAATAGGATATATTGAATAGTAATGGAAAAACTGGCTTGATATTAAAAATTTTCTCTGAACAGACATAAAAGTAAATAATTTACAAGTTTTTGAATTTATGGGGAAAAATGGACATATGAAGACTAAAGCATCTTTCTAAGATTCATGGAGTAAATGCCTAAGGCAAAAGTAGAAACAGAAAGTAAGTCCCCAGGCGTCGATGTTCTGAAATAGGTATTTTGGTACTTCTGATAATTATAATTTCTACAATTAAAGAGTACACTTACATCTCTATGCACTTATGCAGACTTTTTTAAATAATATGATAAAATCACTACAAGTTAAAGTCATTAGTCTTAGCCTTCTATGTAAATCACATGTCCAAAATTCTTCTCATTTAGATAACCTTTCACAAAGAAATATATAGTCAAGAATGGGAATGCATATCGGAGAGATTATATTATACTGAAATGCCAGTTGGCATTTTAAAATATTTAAATTGATACAGAACATTGACCAACTTGTAAGTTAATGTTGATTGACAATCTCTCTTTTAACATTGCCTATACCTTGGGTACATATACATTGTCTTTCATGCCCAAATATCATTTCAAAAGTCTTCCCTTTTTGGCCTGTGCAAACAAATGTGTTTAAAAACAATTGTTTGTTTTTAATATTTTAAAAAAATATAAGTAATTCTCTCAAGAATTTCATGAAAATTATTGGCTCACTTCCCCGAACAATGCACATATTTAACAAATGATACTAGGTTAAGACCCCTGTTCTAGTACAATTGCAGTATTAAAACATTTCTTTCACTTGCCTCAGTTCATAGAAAAATTATTTTTAATAAAGCGATATACAAAGTGAAATTTACTATTTTCTTATGAATTTAGGATATGAAATTATAGATGTGCCTCTGAGATAGCAGCTTAAAGAACAGGATAAGGAAACAGTCAAGAGGGAAACAAAATAAGGGGCAAACTTCCCCTACTGTGATTGACATGTTCATCCTTTGGGGATAACTGAGTCAGTGACAATGACAGGAGAATTCCCCAAACTGTGAGGTTGATTGCAGAATCTGTTGCGCAGAGTCTGGGCTGTGAGTCGCAGCCATCTCTAGTGGTCGAGGAGAGCATTTGCCTTAGTGATATAAAGACAGGTGGGCCCCAGAATTTGGGGTTAAGGTCTGAAACAGGGAAAGTGAGAATGGAGGCCAAGAGTCAGTACAATTTGGAACAAGGAACCGAAGTCCTGTATGAATCAGGAACTAGAAGAAGCTCATGAAACAGCACGAGTTCTATGTGCCAAACCACACTGAAGGTGGGTCTAGATATAGGCCTGTCTGAGAAGAAAAACTAGGACTTCCTTAAAGCCTGAAGGAATTGTTCCTAATCAGTAATAAATATATCAACCCTGACACAGGTTTTAGCACTTACCAGGATAGTACAGGATTTAGATTTTACTGAGTGGTAAGTAGAGAATACTTGGGGATTGCATTACATTGAGTCTTTACGGAAGATGACTCCAATGTTTTCCTTATTTTACTGAGTATCTTCTAACAAATTATCATATATTATTTTGCCACATCCTTGGAACTATTTATAGACAGTAAGTGCTTTTAAGCACTTTCTTACCCCAGGGTCTTTGCACTCGCGCTTTCTCTGCACTCTGCTTTTCTATCTTTTTTATGGCCCTCTCACTCATCTCCTTAGGTTTTTGCCTAAATGACATACTTTCTGTGAGGTTCACCTCATACCATCTTATTTAAAGCTATGGTCTTCCTCTAAGATTCCTTATCTCGTTGCCTTACTTTATTTTTCTCATTATTTAACATCAACAATATCTTTCTTATTTTTTATATTTACTTTCTGCCTCCTCCCAATATCATATAATCCCTCTGATAGAAGAGTTTGTGTTTCTTGTTCACTGCTATATCTCATGTCTGTAACATTGCACATATGAGGTGCTTGATAAATATTTATTAAATGAGTAGATGAGTGATGGAAAAATAGGTAATTTCATTTACTCATCCAACAAATATTTATGCTGTAACTTTTACTTGCAGATCACCATAGTGGTCACTTGGGTTATGATAGCAAAAAATTGCATGATCTCTGCTCTGAAGGAGTTTATAGCATGTCCAGGAAGATAGACCCATAAGTAAATCAATATAACACAATGATATAAATACCATAAAGCACTGAGAGGTTGCAGAAGAGGGAGCAGTTAACTCTTCCTGGGGTAGTCCGAGTTTGCTGAGCTGTTGAGCTTTGAGCTGTATTCTTAAGGATGAGTAGAAATTCATTAGGGGGAAAAGGAAGGACAGGTTTCTTTAGCATGCAGGAATAGGTGGTTATAGTCAAAGAGGCTGCTCTTGGGGAATTTTTTTTCAGGCATATGAATATACCTGGAAAAAAGAATGATTGTCAGTCCTTTTGCACTGAGCACCTCTGAAGATGGCTAGCAGCATGGACTTCTAGGTACAACCTCTCTATCCTTTTGGTCTTCTTTGCCTCTTAGCCAGTGTTAGCTTTTGCTCAAAAAGAGCCACCACATTCTCTGATTGTTTTATGCCAAGTTGGTGTGTTGCCTGTGATTGTTTCCCAGCATTCCACAGCTTGACGTTTGCTTTAGTATGTCCTTATGGTGTATCTTATGCCTGCCCTGCTTGCAGGCTACATATGTTGTACCATTTTACACTTGGAGACCTTCCAAAATGTGTGAGGGAGAATGAGACCAAAGTGGTTGCCTTAACCAGAAATGGGTATACAGGCAAAAAAACCCTGGATTCCCAGAATCAAAGAGTTGAAACAGACTTGAAAAGTCTAGTAGTTAATTTTCTGGACTCTTGGCAGCGTTGCAGAAAGCCAGTCCAGGAATACCACTACGATTTGCTTGGATATGACTAAATAAACTAATTCTAAGTAACAAGTCAGTATTAAAAATTGAACATTAAATGTGCAATCATCACTTCTTAGGAGGCTACAAGTTTCCATTTTTGGTAATGTATTTATCCATACAAATGACAAGGTACTGTGATATAAAAAAGAAAAATGAAGTAACTTTAATGGCAGCCTTCCATTTCCTGGCAAAAGAAAACAAACTATTAAGAGATTAAACAACTTTTGCTCATTTGTAAAACCTGATGTTCGGAGGGAATTCATCTTTGAGAAGTCTGTTACCGAAATGGAAACCTTTTACCTTTACATTGACACTGACCTTTCAGAGTGAAGCAAATAGTTGATACTGGTTAGAAGGCAGCCTCATGTAAAGTAATCACATCCAACTCTGTAACTGGGGCCTTATTACAGCCTATACCCTTAAGAAGCGTCATCCCCAAGGAGTACAGATTATAGTAGTGACAAAAAGAGAAATGATTGGAGATTTATCAAGACCAGTATCACTCAACAAATATGGGAGATATTACAACATATCGTGAAAATTTAAGACACGATCTATCTCCCTAAAGGGGCGTTGTGCTAATTGAGGAGATTACATATACACACTGGGAAATAGTACATGGTAAATGCTGAATATTCTGACAGTGAATGTGATGACAGTGTTGCTGAGCATTATAAACAAGTGGTGTATTGGCAAGTACCCCAGAATTTAGTGGCTGAAGAAACTGCAATGGGTTGAAGTAGACAGAGATCCTAAGGATACAGGCGGAACCCAAGATGAGCTTGAAGGCAGGTTTTGCATGAATAGAAATAGCGAGTACATCGTGTATTAGGAAACAAAGCAAAGCAAACGAAATTGAACACGTGAGCAATACACAAAATGTTCAAGAATAGAGCACACACAGCCAAATTGGAAGATTCAGGTTGGAGGGTTTGATAGAGGCCAGGATATACTTGGAGTCTATTGAATGCCAAGATGACAATCTGCATTTTATCCTTTTGGATATGCAGAGCTGAAGAGGTCTGATCAGACAGGAAGCAAGATGAAAGCAGTGCTTTAAACATGAGCCTTAGTCCTTTAGATATTATACTAACAAGAATTGGTAAAGAATGTATGTTAGTAGCACTTAACATGGGCAGAGCAGTGGTAAGGAATGATAGTGTTTGGTTAAGACTAGCTGAGTTTGAATTCTGGCACCACCACTAACTAACAGTGATACTGGATAAATTAGTTAACTTTAGCGCTTTCATTTGCTCATTTGTAAGTAATGGAGATTGACAGGGATTACCTCATGATTTTGTAGATGAGCAGATATGCTCTGTTCTAAGGTTTTTAGAACAGTGTACAGTAAACGTTTAATGAATCTTAACTTTTTTTTAAAGAATAGTTCTGAACAGCTCCCATGAAAGATTATTGATCAGATTTCTATACATCTCTGCAACAGAAATAATGATAATGCCTACATGGCAGGGGTGTGGTCATAATCAACTGAAATAATCCTCGTGAAGCTGTCTGACACAGAGCAAGCATTAGTGATTATTACTGGGTTAATTTGTGGCCCCACCCCCAGGCTGCAATTTAAATCTGGTATATTTAAGTTCAGGTGGACTTGTTTAATAAACTTTTTGGTAAAACTCCATGTGCTCTCTGGACTCAGAAGTCAGCTCAGATCAAATAACCTTATTTGGTTTTCCTGTAGAATGACGAAGACACAAAGACATGAAGGAAAAACCTTTGTTTGGGGAAACTTGATATTTTTCTGTTATTGCCAAAGCAAACTCATTTGGACAAATAAAAATTGATTTGGAAATTTTAAAATAAAAATTGCAAGCCAAACAGGATGTAGCTCAGTTAGGGAGGAAATGATTCACTGGATTATTGTAATGAATGAGCTCTATTTGTGCAAGACTTAATTACTAAGTTCTTTCTTCAGCACTTAGTGCTGCTGCTGCTGCTGCCCAGCTCTGGTCTATTCTAGGTGTAAAACGAGAAGCAGGGGAAGAGAGCACACACATTCTGTGTGTGTACATGGGTGCTCGCCTGCACGCACACATATATACGTAGTGCCTTTGCTGGCTATCAACTTTTCTTACAACTTTGTGCTTCCAAATGATTTTTAAATTTTAGTGTGTTTTTGGCAGAGGTGAGATTTCCTCACTTTGAATAAAAGGTATCGAGATCAAAGGCACTAAGTAGGTACTGTCTAAAAGTAAAAGGGATACTACTGTTCAAGATCTCTCTCCTGTGCTTTTTGCTGGAAAAGAGAGGTGAGAGAGTGGCATGTGGCTAGAGGAGTTGCAGCCACATGATGGAGGATGAGAGAGCTGTCACCTGCTTTGCTGCGCAGGGTGCCCAGCTTAACCCATCTTTCTTTGGCAACTGTGCCCCAGTGAGAAAAGCTAGCAGTCCATATGTTGAGTAGGCACCGTGCCATTTTGACAGGCGTGAGTGTCGGCAAGAAAGGGACCATGTATGAGCATCAAATGTGTTTGTTGTGGGAAGGATTCTAGGCCAGGAATATTAAAATAACTGTCTGTCCTTAGCTCTAGCACATATGGTTAAGGAGATATGCTATGATGACTCACATTAACGTTGGAAAAAATATATATAGAATACACAACCATGCTATGTTAAGTTTCTGGTGTTGATAAATCGAGTCTGGAATCTTCACAAAGGAAGGTTGGAGAGAGACATACATAGCAATAATAGACTCTTTTCTATCTATCAAATAGAATTGGCTGAAGACTAAATTCACATCCAATTTTAGTTCCACTGAATTGATGAATAGACCAAAGGATCCTGTTAAATTTTTGCTGAGAGGTCCTCGGGTATTTTCTAACACTCTTTGAAAAATAAATGGGATATAATGGATTCATTGAATATTTCAGTTCCAAGGAAATTAAATTAATTTTAGCAATGTTAGTTCAACTATATTCCTGTTACAGGGACCATTTGTTTTAAAACCATTAGAGTTTTAAAAGACATTACCCTAATATTTGGTGTGATTAAATTAAGGGAATTAGTATAAAGTCACTTTATCTCTCCTTTGCTTCCTTGTTTTAAAAGATTTTATTTATTTATTTTTAGAGAGAGGGGAAGGGAGGGAGAAAGAGAAGGAGAGAAACATCATTGTGTGGTTGCTTCTCGTGAGCCCCTACTGGGGCCCTGGCCTGCAACACAGGCATGTGCCCTGACTGGGAATCGAACTGGTGTCCCTTTGGTTCATAGTCTGGTGCTCAGTCCACTGAGCCACACCAGCCAGGGCTCTGTTTTGCTTTTTAAATGAATTGTACATCTTCCTTAGTAGGAGAAAGGAGTTACTGGAGTATTTTATACTTAGAGCCATTTGTATATGTGTGCTTGTTAACTGTATAAATGTTCAGGCACGGAAATGCTTCATCTGACCATTGTGTCCCCTCCTAGCTTCCACGAGCCTTGCTTAACTCCTTGGAAAGGCAGCATTATGTGGTGCAAAGGATATAGGACTCAGAGTTTAAAGAGATGTATGTAAGATTTGAGTGTTGTCCACATGGTGTTCAAACTTATACCAACCTACACACACACATTTCCCCCTTCAAACCCACACGAGCTTACCATTTGTCATTTTGTGCCAAGGGAGGCACATCTAGTTTTTCTCCAGCTCCTGTAATTTGGCCTCCTAGGGAAATGCCCTGGTAACAATCTAAATATATATTAGGGTTGCATCGCACTAAGGAATGTGTTACTTCTTAAGAACATTTTTCTCAAAGATGAAAAACATCTTTGCACCTACTATATAATTCTCTTATATATCATGTTTATTGCTTATTGATTGCTTTCCCTGACTAAAGATAATCCAAAGGGAAGGACTTTTGTGCCTGTTTTTATTATCATTATTACTGTGGCCCAAGCACCTAGCTAGAACAATGTCTGGTACATACTCATAACTCAATAAATATTTTGTGGAATGAATGAATCAATAAACTAGGCTTTTCTCTAGTGATGGCTAAAAGGCAGGTAGGCGGACTCCATTCAGTGTTAGTGCCAAGGGCAGTAACCACCCTGATCTCCATCAGCTTCCTCCATCCTCAGACAAAAATATCACTTTTAATATGGCCAAGTTAATCATTGTTGTATAAAGTGTGACTAAAAGTATATTTAGAAAACTTTAATATTGATATTGCTCTGTAACATACACACTAAGTTAAAAAGAGTGTGCTTGCTTTGCAAACATAGCCTCGTGGCAAAGCTCCCAGCTTCCTCTTCAAACCAGATGGCCTCCCCTAAGCCCTACCCTTCGTGGAATTTTGGAGATGGAGCTGGCCCTACCCCAGATCCAAATCAGGGTATCTGTGGTGGGACCGGGAATCAGCATTTTTACAAGCTGCCTAAGTGAGTCTTAGGAAACACTAAGGTTTGGAAATGCACAGCTTCCTTTTCTTGCATGGCTTCTTTGCTCCTGTTCTCATCCATAGCTTTTACAACACTCACTGACTTTCCAGTGGTGGCCGCAAATCCCAGTTTTATGGCTGCCTGAAATTTGCTGACTTTATTACCCCTCCCGTGACATCTAGAGAACGAAGTCCTGATTACATCACAAGTTTGGAAATGGGCAATAAGTAAGGAGCTGGATGTTACTATGCAGACTTCCATTTTTGTACAAATTATAGACCTATCTCTGGGAAACAAAACAAAACAAAACAAAGCTTAACCTTGTAAATCACCTGCCTTTTTTTTTTTTTTATTCCTTTCTGGGATGTACATATGCAGAGTTTTCATTAACGAAGGTACAGTCCCTAATGCAGATTAGAGAACAGTGCTTCCCTGGGGTTGACAGATTAGGAAGCTGTGC
This sequence comes from Mormoops blainvillei, assembly GCA_004026545.1. Lineage (NCBI taxonomy): Eukaryota > Metazoa > Chordata > Mammalia > Chiroptera > Mormoopidae > Mormoops > Mormoops blainvillei. The sequence continues at coordinate 63,946 of PVJD01006770.1, read as the reverse complement.
TCCCCCTGGATGTATCAGTTACGGAAAGGTGCCCAAACCCAGGTTGACTCAGGCTGGCTGAGAGGAGCCAAGGCTAGGTTTTCTGCTACTCTCATGTCTTTCTCGGCTGATGACAGGGAGTTGTAATTATTATTTTGCTTTTGAAAAACTCATAAAAAGGAACATTCATTTACATGAGGGGAGGGACAGAATCTCATCGAGGGGACAGAACGAATCCCGTGGCAGCTGGATGAGAGATTAAGGAGAAAATACTTTTGAAAAGAGCAGCCATGAGGAACCCTAAAGACCAGGCCTCCACCTCTGCTACACGCTAGCAGCATGACTGGGATGAGTCATGTCACTACTCTAAAATTACCCTCCCTTTCTTGGCTGTTGCAGAATGATTTATTTAGGGCTTATAAATTGAAAAGTGGTAATGTTGGTGATTATTTCGGAAGGGTATATATTATCATGGTAGGGACGTTGACAAGCGTTCAATGCTTTCTAAAAGCATGTGTATATTACAGATTTCAAGAAACAAATGTAAATCTTTAGGATTTGAATGTGTGTGTCTCTTCTTTTTCTGAAATAACTGCCTTCCTGAGAAGCTACTCTAAAAATATTTTTGTAGTATCCACTCAGTGTAGTGAATGTGGTTAAATATAGAGGGTATCACAAAGAGTAGACAATTCTAATCTCTGTCAACCTAGCATCAAAGATTATGGGAAGATTAAGGGATTTTTTTTTTTCCTAATGAGATGTAAGAGTCTCAGTGGGTCAGAAAGGAGTATGTTTAGAAAAAGGAAAAGTTTCAAATATTTCTTGAAATAGGTAATCTGATGGGATGGGATTATTTGTGAACTTCCAAGTTTGGAGTTCATTCATGTGTATTGGAGTCATCTGTGACCTCCTTTGAAACATTCTTGGGCTCTGGTCTCAGGGATTCTGACTCAAAAGATCAGGGATGGGGGCCCGGAATCTGAATTTTAATAAGTACTTGATACAGGCTAGCAGAGGACCACACTTTGAGAAATGCTGGAGGAGGTGATCTCAAAGGTCAATCTGTACTTCAGCTTCCTTGAGTCATTTATTTACATTGATAGTATTTTCCTGAATCCTTGCCAGGAATATGGGTAAAGGAATTTTTTGATGACTCACAGGGTTATAGACAAGAAAATCTTCATGAAATCTGCTCTGGATTTCCTCTATGCTTTCAAATTTGGAAAAAATAAAAACCTTTGATGATTAAATAAACATTCAGTATCTAGAATGCTATACGTAACTCTAAGTAAATAAGTAAATAGGTAAAATTCAATCAGCTGTAATTGTTTGAAAGTGATCCTGTTGCGCCAAGAACCATTTGAGGCTTTTGAAAAATATATACAGAGTGTAGAAATGTCTTATACTCACATGGAAACACTGCTGAAGGTTCGTCCAAAGAAAGAGCAAAATAGCTTTGAGACTTCCACTTAGAAAATTTAAAGTACTGTATCATAACCTGGGCTGCAATGACAATCACCTAGGAACTTTAATCAATTACTTACATCTAAATCACAACCCAGACTAATGAAAAATGAATTTGTGAGGATGGGGAGGAGGTAATTCTGTTGTTCTGCTAAAGCTAAGAGTCATTGATTAAACTAAAATATATTCATTAATACAATTTCTAGTTTGATGTTCCTTTCCTTTATTTTGCACATGATTAAGAAAATTTGTTTGGTTTCTGATCTCAATAAAATGGGAGAGAGACAGCATTAATTGCGTTAACAAATATTTACGAGTGTGATTTTTGGCCTTGTGGAACTTATTAATTAACAGAAATAAAATAGCCTTTAAGGCAAGACGATATCAGCTGCAATTCTCTTGCTTCCAGTCACTGGCTAAGGTTGAAAGTTGTTAGCCTAGGCTGTTTAAGCTCCTTTTAGCAAAAACAACTGCTGTTTCTGATCACAAGAAAATTAGTGATAGCTGGGCATGATAGCCATTGGATCTGAATTTGTTGATTTCCTATAGGTAGAGTTAAAAGAATGAACAGATACACTGAATAATTTAAAACTCTACAAATATTTATTATGTAGTGTGTGAAAACTATAGTTTATTAGTTAAGTTAAAGTGATTTTCACTATAAGTAATAAATTCTATTGATAATTATCATACAAACTAAAGAAACAAGATGTTTGGTGTCCTCTAAGTAATTAAATAATTCCATGAAAAAACCTCAGTTTTTTCTGACCTCCTGTGCTGTCTTAAGCATCAACTTCATCCTGAGTCTGGTCCTCCTTGTAGTTTGCAAGGCGAAGTTAGTTTCCTGTGTCAATTCACACTATAGACCTGGTTCGCAGCCAGCAGACAGCAACCAGACAAATCTTTTACAGCAAGTACATAGTGCAAGTCTTTCCCTTTAGTCCGGGTGAGCCAACTTGGGTCATGTGCCTATGTCTAAATCATCAGGAAACACAAGAAGAGGGCCATCTGTGGATGAACCAGGGTCCATCTCTGAACTGGTAATGAACACATCCTCTTTTTCATGATAGGTAGTGGTGCATAGCTGAACAGAATTCAGGTTCTGACAAAAAGACAAGAGAGGATATGGAAGCAGGCTAGTCTACCTAAAGTTTTCGAAATGATAAACGATGAGGATTTAAATGAAAGAGATATTTTTATCTGTCTTCAATAAACATATATATTTTTTGCAGGCTCTTGTGTCTTTTCTAAATAAAACTAATTATGTGTAAGTATTAGACAAAGAAGGATTATTAACAAATTCTAAATTATCCAAATAAAGAATGATTTGATTTATATCAAGGCAAGATATTTAAAGTCATTTAATGCATGAAAAGAAGGGACATCTACCCAACTTTCAGAGGTTATCATGCACTGTTCAGAGTAAACCTGGATTTTTCTTTCAAGTTTGAAAAAGAAACCTTTGCTTGGGGTGGTCTTTTGCAGTTAGAAGAGAGTACCTCTCCTCTCTCTTGAAATGCCTTTTCCAATTCCAAGAACTATATCACTTGGAACATACTCAAACATTAATTTGAATATACCATATTTTTTAATTTAGTGTAATGAAAAAAACTTCGGATGCTAGAGGCAGGCAGCCTTTGCTTAAATCCTGTCCTGCCTTCACACATTCCTTTATTATTTGTGTGATCTTGAATATGTTAATCAGCCATACTTGGCCTCTTTATGTACAATGTGGAGCTAAAAATAGAATGTACTTCATAGGTTCATTTAAAAGTATTAGAACTAGAACTGTACCTGTTATTTGGTAAGGGCTCAAAAAGTGTTAGTTAATATTATTAATTTCCTAAATAATATATATGTTTATTATAAAAATGATCATGAAAATTGCACTAATATGAATAGTCAGCACTTACTAATTTCTTTTTTTTTATGTCTAGTCCCAGAATGGAACCTCAGCTGAAACTTTTATTGACTTTTTAAAAATGTATTGTTGCCCAGTTATAGCTGTCCCCGCTTTTCCCATTTCTCACCCCTACCCGGTCCCCTCACATGCCCACAGTCAATCTCCTGCATTGTCCGTGCCCATGGGCCGTCCATTCCTGTCCCTTTGCTCGCCCCTTCCCCTTCTCTCCTCCGATACTCCCCTGCCCCCTCCGGTCTGGTCACTGGCAGTTGGTTTTTTATTTCCAAGTCTTTGGTTCTATTTCGCTCATTTGTTTGTTTTGTTCATTAGATTCCAATTATAGGTGCGATCATACTGTATTTGCTTTCATGGCCTGGCTTATTTCACTTATCATTATGCTCTCTAGTTCCAACCAACCACACCGTCGTAAAGGGTAGGAGCTCCTTCTTTCTGCTGTATAGTATTCCATCGTGTACATGTACCACAGTTTTTTGATCCTCTTGTTTATGGACGGGCACTTAGGCTTTTCCAGCTCTTGGCTACTGTAAATAATGCTGCTATGAACACTGAGGTGCATAGGTTCTTTTGAATCGGTGATTCAGAATTCTTAGGGAATAGTGCCCGCAATGGGATCACTGGACTGAAAGTCAGTTCTATCTTTAGTTTTTTGCGGAAATTCCAAACTGTTTTCCACTGTGACGGCACCAGTCTGCATTCCCACCAACAGTGTACTAGGGTTCCCTTTTCTCCAGAACCTCACCAGCACTTGTTGTTTGTTGATTTGTTTATGATGGCCATTCTGACCTGTGTGAAATGGTGTCTCATTGTGTTTTTAATTTGCATCTCTCTGATGGCTAGTGATGCTGAGCATTTTTTTCACTGGTATCTGGGCCCTGCCTATGTCCTCCTGGGAGAAGTGTCTGTTCAGGTCCTTTGCCCATTTTTTAATTGGATTGTTTGTCTTCCTGGTGTGGAGTCATGTGAGTTCTTTATATATTCTGGAGATATGTGCTGGGAACTATGTAATTATGTAAGTCATGTAAACTGTACACTATCTTCTTATAACAACAGCATGAAGCAAATATTATTATCACTATTTCACAAGCTGAGGTTTAGAGAGTTCCTGTAGTTCCCACAGCTAGTAGATGGTTGAATGAAGATTTTAGCTCACAGCCATCTATTATTAAAGGCCTCTACTCCTTCCCTGTTTCGTAAAGTAAAATTATTTTCTCACCATTTATAGACTTGTGACGGAGTCTTATTGATTTTTTAAAGAATCTGAACTCTATTTTTTTCTCCAAAATATTTAAAACAGCTTTAAATGAAATAATAGGAAGTAAAGCTATAGGTCAAAGGCTGCAAACTTTTGGCAGTACTGGCCAAATTCGGCCTACAGATGTGTGTTTGTCTCCTACCAGGTTTACATTTTTCTGAATTAATCACCAGTATTTATAACTGGAAGATTTCATGTAACAATAAAGATTTCCCACTTCTATTCAAGTTCTGGAAGTCCTGGCGGCTCTGGTTCCATGTGCTCCTTTAAAAACCATGGAGCTGCACCTAAATAGGGGCAGCCGCCTCTGAGAAGGTGTGTAGTCTAGTTTGACCGTTCCCACTGGTCCAGCCACTTATTTCAGTTATCGAACTCTCCCTGGAGGCATTTTAATTCGTGATTTTGGGGTAGGTGGTAAAAGTGTTTGTTTTTTTTTGTTTTTTTTTTTAGCATGGTTTATTCCTCTTCGAGGAAAATAATTGAATTATATTGTTGTCACCAAAAGTCCACTCCCTGATTTCGATATCAGAGCTGATGTGTCATTCAGAAATCTGAGCCTCAGAAAAGATCTTCAAAAGGTGATACCGTCATGCCCTGTGCCTGCCTAATAAAGAAGTTTCTGATTCTGGGTTAAACGAGGATAAACAACAAGCCTTAGAAACATGTCCCTAAAACAGCACATTTCATTGACGTCACATCAGGTTTTCAAGCCATTAGGTCCTTGATTCAGCTAGTATTTAAGATCTTATCACATGAATCATTCACAGAGAGAAGGAAAGAGCCTGTGGAATGTCTTCCTCTGGGGCAGGCATATGGATGAGATGTGGTATTGGAGAGTGTCCAAAACTCAGATTTCCAGAGAGCTTGGCAAGAATATAGTAAGAGGGATTAAGAAGTAGGAGGTTTCTTTTAAAGCTTAAAGCATCTGTGCCAATGGGACAAAAATGCCATTACTTTTATATTTTTGATCCCTAAACTAAGGAATTTTGTGGTTGTTTATTCTAGAAACATAGGTGTACCTCCTTTTAGGGAAGCTTAAACTGCAAGAATCCACATTTACCAAGAGAGAGTGTAGATTTATGTTACAGAATACTGTCCTTTAGTGAATGATTTCTTTCTATAGACTTATTTTTTTTAAGTAATTAGCTTCCCTGGGACATTTATGTCATAGCTGTAGTTATAAAAATTATAAGCAGATGAGAAAATGAGGGCTTAGAGCAGTTGCCACGTTTTCAGTCTTCCTGGGTTTAACTGATTGGCAAGTACAAATCAAACACTATGTCTTATTCCCCTACATTTCAGTTCCCCCCACTGCCAGTGCACCATATTTTCACAAAATAGTTTCTGAATACACACGCATATGAAACTCGGTAAGTACTGTTCTATGTAGTATAGGTCTTTTACTTAAAAGCAAAGGAAGAAGATACTTTAGAATTGTTAGTAGCCACATGTTGGCATCTTTATTCACTGAATTGTTGGGAAGTCATTCAAATGAATAACAGATGTGGAAAGGAAAATAACAATAAAGCTTCTGTAAATGGAAAAATCCACAATATCTTTCAAATGTTTTCCAGAAGACTGAACTTTTGTACACTCTTTGCTGTTTTAAAATGTGCTCATTTGTTTGGATACTTATTCATAATGAGATAAGTGATATTCATGCCAATGTACGAGTGTCCTTTTGAATCCAGAAAAATAAAGCAAAAGGGAAATTTTACACAAAATAGCCTTTCGGTTTCTATCTACTACTGAAGCATCTTCTATAAAGAGCATCCCCGAAAGGAAAAAAATACCTTTAGTAATTCCCTATTTTTGTAATATAACATAGTCAATTGCTTCAGAAGTTTGAGGAGACGCAGACGTGTGTAAACCCTTAATCAAATTATGGCTTGACATAAAACAAAAACTGCTTGGAATGTTTATTTTTAAATTTAAAATGTTATTTAAAAGTTATTTTCAGAAACTTATTTGGCAAAGGGGGCAGGGCTTATGAGTACAAATTCTTTCAGATATGGCCACCAAATGGTGATCACTCTTATTCTTGAGGAATAGAAATAAGATGGTAGATAATTCTCTGTGTTCCACCAGCAGCAATCATTTCCATAGCCATATTTAAATTGTTGCATTATATTCGCCAAACATCCAACCATGGATAATGGACAATTTGATACATTTAAATTTTGCTTTTTGATTCATGGAGACAAATAGCTCCTTGATGCAAAGATAGAAGCTCTCCATTAAAACAAGCAGTATACCAGGAAGGGGTTTGCATTTTTATTTATTCATTGGGCTAAAATTGAAAAGACTTATAATAAAGAAATCAGGACTTCTGGCCAAGGTGGAGGCATAGGTAAATATGCTTTGCCTCCTTGCACAACCACAAGGAATTACAACTAAATCTCAAAACAAGTAACACAAAGAACTGTCAGAAAATTGAACAGTATGGAAGTCCAACAACCAAGGATTTAAAGAAACCACATTCATCCAGACGGGTAGAAGGGGTGGAAACATGGAGCCTGGCAGAGACACAGAGTCTGGTGGAGATGCAGTGTGGTGCAGAGAGGTCGCGGTGGCAATGGAATGGGCACAGGAGGTCCCACATTCATGTATGGTGGATGAAAATCAGGAGAGATACCTTGGTAGTGAGCAATACCAGCTCCAGGCCAGACCTCACAGCCCAGGTTACCAGTGCCAGAAAAGAAATCACCATAACTTTTGGCTGTAAAAACCAGTAGGGGTTGGTACAGTGGAAGAACTGCCAGATTTTCAGGAGACGCTGCTTAATGGGCTCACATGGTCTTTGAATGTATGCAAACACACACATTCTGGGATTCAGAACCAGGGTGACAGCTTGAAGGATGCAAGTCACATATGGGGAGTGGATGACATGACTAGAAATGGTGGGAGTGCCAGGAAAATCCCCAGAAGCCAGGCAGCAGCATTGTTCCCTCTCCGAACCCTCTCTGCCCACAGAACTACAAAGCAGTGAAGTGGGTTGTCCCACCCTGGTGATTACCTAAGGTGCTACCCCAAACAATTTACAGGTACCTTTTATGAAGAGTCAAAGGAGCTCTACCTAATACACAGAAACAAACACAAGGAGGCTGCCAAATTGAGGAGACAAAGAAATATGGCCCAAATGAAAGAAAGAACAAACCCCCAGAAAAAGAACTAAATGAAACAGAGATAGCCAGCCTTTCAGATGCAGAGTTCATAACACTGGTGATTAGGATGCTCAAAGAGCTCATTGAGTATGGCAACAACATAAAGGAAAAAATGAAGATTATACTAAGTGAAATAAAGAAAAATCTACAGGGAGCCTACAGTAAAGGGAAGGGAACTGGGAGTGAAATCAATGATTTGGAACATAAGGAAGAAATAAACATTTAAAAAGAACAGAAAGAAGAAATAAGAATTCAAAAAATTAGAGTTTAAGAAGACTCTGTGATATCTCCAGACATGCCAACATCCAAATCATAGAGATGCCAGAAGGAGAAGAGGAAGAGCAAGAGATTGAAAGCTTATTTGAAAAAATAATGAAAGAAAACTTCCCTGATTTGGTGAAGGAAATAGGCAAACAAGTGCAGGAAGCATAGAGAGTCCCTAACAAGTTTGACCCAAAGAGGACCACACTAAGGCACATTATAATTAAAATGCAAAAGGTTAAAGATAAAGAAAGAAACTTAAAAGCATCGAGAGAAAGGCAGAGATTTACCTATAAAGGAGTACTCATAAGACTGTCAGCTGATTTCTCAAAAGAAGCTTTGCAGGCAAGAAGGTACTGGCAAGAAGTATTCAAAGTCATGAAAAGCAAGGACCTACAACCTAGATGACTCTATTCAGCAAAGCTCTCATTTAGAATGGAAGGGCAGATAAAGTGCTTCCCAGACAAGGTAAAGCTAAAGAAGTTTATCATCACCAAGCCATTATTATCTGAAATGTTCAAGGAGTTATTTATGAAAAAGAAGAAGATCAAAACTATGAAATTAAAATGACAACAAACTCACAACTATCGACAACTGAATGTAAGCAATCAAACAAACAAACTAAGCAAACAACCAGAACGGGAACAGAATCATAGGTATGGAGATCATTTGGAGGGTTATCAGCTTGGGAGGGGGAAGGGGAAGAATGGGGGAAAATGTGCATGGTTCTAAAAGCAGCATTGGTAGGTACAAAATAGACAGGGGGATGTTAAATATAGTATAGGAAATGGAGAAGCCAAAGGACTTATATACACACCATGTGGGCATGAACTAAGGTGATGGCAGGGGAATGCTGGAAGGAAGGAGAGTACTGGACAGAGGGCGGTAAAGGGGGAAAAGATGGGGCAACTCTAACAATATAATCAATAAAATATACTAAAAAAAGAGAAATCAAGTAGAGTAAATGTAAGTAATTTCATCGGCAAATTATAAATATGGGGTATTTTAAAATTTCAGACAAAGAACATATTCTAAATAAATTGTAAATAATATTGTAAGTAAACATTTATTTCAAAATAAAAATATTTATCCTCTGGATCTGCACAGATAACCTTTATTAGATAGGGTACTCTACAAGTGTAATTGCAAAAGTTGCACACTTAGGAATATTTTCTTCATGTGCTGTATGTGGCATCCATGTTTTATGTTGATTCAGCCTTGCTGTTCCCACACCATTGGTTGTAACGTCCACACTGCCTCTGTGATTAGCCATGTAACTTCTTTGCCCAATAGATTGGTAACAATCTTGAGTCAACTGATTCTTTGAAAAACAGTTTCATATTACTATTTTCTCTCTTTTTCCTCAGCTTTCACCACTAGAACATGCTTAGGCTAGCTTGCTGGATTATAAAGACAAATGGTCTAGTCACTGCTGTGACAAAAGTCAGTGAAGTGAGTGAGCCTAACCTAGACTGGCATGGAGAGTTTAGATATGCTGACCTAAAGGTTTGTAACCCAAGTAAATGCTTATTATTTTAAATCACTGAGCTTTAGGGTTGTTTTATCATACAGTGTTATTATGCAGCAGATTGAAATACTTTATATTTATTTATGGGTTGAATCTAAGAAGAAAGACATTTATACTAAAGCTGTAAAAAAATGGATGTAAATAGCTTTGTTCATTGCAATTGCTACATAAGGAATTTTTTAAAAGTTTCAGTCATGGAAAATATACAATTAGATGGCATTTGAATTCTAGTTATTGTTAAAAGAAAATATATAATTAGTTGACTGGCATAGATAAATGAAATATTTATTTGTCAGATAGATTGTTATACATGTAAGATACATATTTTGGCTATGTAAGTATGTTTTATTTCACTGCTTTATAAATGTGGCATGAATATGTTTTATATGGTTCATGCTATACTTTCATGTGTCTTTCTTCATCTTCTGCTAGAGTTCTCAGCAATTGGACCGATGTCAAAATTGGAACATCTTCAAAATACTTGAGATAAAATTAAGGAGAAAGCAATCTAAAAAAAATCTGTAAAGGTAAAACAAGATTTAGGTATTATATCAAAACATGTATATCAGCAAACTGCTGTGTTGGGGATTTACCCAGATGGGCATGTATCAATCCTATTGAAAAAGCAGTATATTTGATAATTTCCACTCAACATACCACAAAACAACAGAGCCCGTTTTGCGAGGAACATGATGTAAAATGGGCCATATCTTAGTCTTCCTGCAAATATAAATTGCTAACTGTGAAGTGCTTTGGAAATGGGTGAATAGCTTTAAATTTGATTGGTTTAAATATATATATCTTTAAACTGAGGAAATTATGGTACTTTCTGCTTAAGAGATCCTGAGATTTCATTCTGCTACTGTAGCTGGTCTGGGTGCAGAGACCTGGATAAGCATGTACTTTTTAAAAAATAATTTTTTTAGAGTAGTTTTAGGTTCACAGAAAAATTAAGAGGAAGGTGCAGAGATTTTCTATATACCCTCTACCCCAATATACACAGATCCTCCCTCATTAACAACATCCCCCCCCCAGAGTGTGCATTTGTTTCAGCTGATGGACCTACACTGACACATCAAAATCAGATGTAGTCTAATAGTTTACATTAGCATTTAGAAAGTCTAATAGTTTACATTAGCATTCATTCAGTGTTATACATTTTATGGGTTTGGACAAATATATAATGACATGCATCCATCATTATAGTATTATACATTGTATTTTTATTGCCTTAAAAATCTAGGCTTCACCTAGGTATTCCACTTCACTCCAGACCATGGCAATCATTAATATGTTTACTATTTCCATTGTTTTGCCTTTTCCATAATGACACATAGTTGAAGTCATACAGTATTTTTAGATTGTCTTGTTTCATTTACTAATATGCATTTAAGGTTCTTCTATGTCTTTTTATGGCTAGATCGCTAATTTCTTTCTAATGCTTAATAATATTCCATTATCTGGATGTACTGAAGTTTATTTATCCATTCATTTACTGAAGGACATCTTTCTTACCTCCAAATTTTGGCAATTATGAATAAAGCTGCTTTCAACATGTATATGCAGGTATATGTGTGTCTGGGGTTCCTGGAGTTTGGGGGCCCCTGAGGATCTGTCCAGGGCAGACAGCCCAGAACTGTGTGTCATTATCACATGCCTGTGGGCAGGCAGCCGGGGCCTATGTCATTGTACACATGTGCTGTAGTCCCCAGTGACTGAAGTCCTGGTATGATCCCACTGTTGTCTAAATTTGTATAAAAAACCCCTGTAACCAGCAATAAAGGGCTGCTGCTTGCAGCCTGAAGAGCCTGCTGCTTGCTTGCTTGCAGTGTGAAGTAGAACTCCTATGTTGGCTCCTTGTGCTTTCTTTTTCTTGGGCCTCTCACCACTGAAACCTACTCTGGCTGAACAGCTGGGCTCTGACATTTGGTCTAGTCAGCAGAATGGGATGGGTGAGTAGTGCCAACCAGTGCTCCTGAGGATCCCTGAATGGATGACATGTGGCCCCCAGGCTCATTGTGGTACGTGGTGGCAGCCTAGCTCTCAGTGTGGGTGCATCTGTAGGGCTGGGATACTGTACACCCTGTTCTGGAGGACATCAGGAAAGCCCTGATATTGATGGAGGTCAACATGCCCGTGGCCCATCCGGAAGCAGTGGGCCATGTGGCCTGGATGTTCCTGGCTGTACTGCAGCACACCAGCTGAACCATCCAGGAACAGGTGCAACAGGTGCAGCAGCTGCAACGCTGAGGCCCTGGAGCAACGCCTGGTGGTGGCCGAGCATGTGTTAAGGGCATCAGAGGCCTTGATCCCATTGACGTGAGATGGAAGCCCCAGGCCCCTGCTGCCCTATGTCCCACAAGGTGAGTGAGAATGTGGAGTATAGGCTGCAGAGTCTGAGTAGCCTCCAGGGTGAGTGGTGCAAGGAAGCAGTAGGACCCAGACATGGTAAAGCATCCACCCAAGCAGGGAGGAGCCGGGGCAGAGCCAGGCCAACTCAGGCTCCAGGACTCATCCCTGGAAGGGCCCTGGTGCCCCACCCCAAGAGATGGTGTGCCAGGGCCGGCAGCCTGCTGCTCTCTGCCTCTCAGGTGCATTGGCACTGAAACGTAAAGCTTGTGCCCCGCACCCACTGCCAGGACCTTGTCAGAGAGAGTACCCAGGAGAGCAGAGCCCAGTAGCCATCTTGGGAGTGCAGACTGGGGAGGATGCTCCTACAGTGACCCGCAGGGGTCAGGCGCGCCCCAGGGACCTATGGTGGCCTGTAGGGACCACAGCACCAGCAGGACTTGGCCTGTGCAGAAGCCAGATGGCTCCTGGAGAATGACTATGGACGATCATGAACTAAATAAAGTCATGCTGCCTTATACGCTATGGTGACCAACGTGGTTACAGAGATAATGGACCGTTTGTCAGATGCTTTCGGGCGTTTCAACTATGTAGTGGATTTGGCAAATGCCTTTTTCTCCATCACCTTTGCTGAAGAAAGTCAAGAGCAATTTGCTTTCACTTGGGAAGGTTGACAATGGACTTTCCTCACGTTGCCACAGGACTATGTACATAGCCCCACCCTTTCTCATGGACCTGTTGCCCAGGATTTGGTGACCTGGGAGCCTGGCTACCTGGGAGCATGTACCTTCAGTCTCTCTCTTTCATCATATTAATGACTTATGCTAACCTCTGATTCTCCTGCAGATCTAGAAGCAGCAGCAACCAGCTTGTGGGCGGCATTGGCCGACTGGTGCCGGATCGTCAATGAGGACGAGGTGCAAGGGCCTAGTTACCCTGTCAAGTTCTTGGGAGCTGTTTGGTTGGGTAAGACTAAAGTCATGCCGGAAGCGGTAATAGACAAAATCTAGGCCTATCCCTGACTTAAAACTGTAAGGCAGTTACAAACATATTTGGACCTTTTGGGGTTTTGGAGTGTGTTTATTCCCCATTTGGCACCCCTTATGTTCCGCCTTCATGGCTTAGTGCACTGAGGGGCTACTTGGGACTGGATTCCGGAGTGGGAAGAAGAAGCTAGAGCTATGAAACAGGCTGTTGCCCAGGCACAAACTCTCCTTGTGGTTAATCCTGCCCTCCCCTCCCTCCTACTGTGAAGGTCACAGAGGTTGGAATGGGTTGGGGCTTATGGCAGAAGCAGGGGTCCCAGAAGGTACCCATAGGATGTTGGTCCCAGCTGTAGAAGGGAGCTGAAAGCTTACTCCCTCATAGAGAAGCAACTGGTTGCCATTTATGCGGCCTTGATGGCCACTGAGGCTATTCTTGGACACAACCCTGTAACCATACAGTTGACATACCCCATGGAGGGGTAGATAAGGTCCTGGATAAAGACCACCAGGAGGGGTAGCACTGGGAACTGAGCCCCAGAAGAGGTGGCCCTGGAAGGGGTGCAGCAAACACTGACCAAGGGGGTGCGTATTTGGAACAGAGGGCATGGTTTCCAGGTACCGTACAATTCAGGGTTGAACCCCCACTAGACGCCTGGCATACAGAAGTCCAGCCAATGGGCAGAACTGAGAGCAGTATGGCTTGTGTTGATGCATGAAGCCGGACTGTTACATATCTGCACTGATAGTTGTATGTTTCTGTTGCTCTTTATACTGTTGTTGTGGCCTCTGTGCTCAAAGTCATGTGCTTTGGGTTAAGTCCCATGCTGTAGCCCTGTAAGAGGTGGAGTGTTGGGGCCCTGGAGTGTGGGTGCCCCTGAGGGTCTGCCCAGGGCAGGCAGCCTGGAACTGAGTGTTCCCTTGAAGGTCAGTCTGGGCAGGCAGCCCAGGCCTATGTCATTGTACACATGCACTGCAGTCCCCAGTGACCTAAGCTCTGGCCTGATCTCACTATTGTCTAAGCTTGTATAAAAACCTCTGTAACCAGCAATACAGTACTGCTGCTTACAGCCTGCAGAGTCTGCTTCTTGCTTGCTTGCAGTATGAAGTGTAGCTCCTATGTTAGCTCCTCATGCTTTCTTTCACTTGGGCCTCTCAAGGGACTGAACCTGTAGCCCAGGCATGTACCCCTATCAGGAAGTGAACCCACAACCCAGAGAAACCTACTCTGGCTGAACAGCTAGGTTCTGACAATGTGGACTTAAGTTTTTTACTCCTTTGGGTAAATACCAAGGAGCATGGCTGTTGAATCATATGGTAAGAGCATATTTGGTTTTGAAGGAAGCTACCAAACTCTCTTTCAAAGTGGCTGTGCCATTTTCCATTCCTACCAGCAAAGAATGAGGGTTCCCGTTGTTCCACATCCTCATTAACATTTGTTGTTGTCAGTACTTTGGATTTTGGCTATTCTAACAGGCGTGGAAGAGTGTCTCATTGTTTTAATTTGCATTTCCATGATGACATATCATTTGGAACACCTTTTTACATGTTTACTTACAATCCTTTTTTGGTGAGGTCTCTGTTATGGTCTTTGGTCCACTTTAAAATGGGTGTTCATTTTCTTATTGTTAAACTTTGAGAGTTCAGTGTATATTTTGGATAAAGTCCTTTATCAGATGTGTCTTTTAAAAATATTTTCTCCCAATCTGTGGCTTGTGTTTTCATTCTCTTGACATAATCTTTCTCAGGGGAGAAGTTTTTAATGTTAATGAAGCCTGACTTATCAATTGTTTCTTTCATGAATATTGCCTTTGGTGTCCTGTGCCATGTACTTCTCATTTTGGAGATTCTCTACTATAGTCCCACATTGGCATGGGACTCTACTGAAAATGGCCCGATAGCCTTTGATTTGCCCTTTTCAGCGACTGACAGCTCAAACTTCATGAAGCAGTCCTTAATTTTTGTTTATTGGGAGATTCTTATTTTGTGCTTATTCGTAATCTGATTTTCCTCATTTCTCACCAGAACACAACAAAAAATGTGCCTGTTTCTTCTGCAGTGTGACAACAATCTCAATAGTTGAGATGATTCTTATTTTATTTTATTTATTTTATTATTTTATTTTATTCAACTTTTTTATCCTCATCGGAGGACATGCTTATCAATTTTAGAAAGAGAGGAAGGGAGAAAGAAAAAGAGGGAGAGAAACATTGATTGGTTTTCTTTTCTATACAGCCCGACTAGGACTGAACCTGTAACCCAGGCATGTACCCCTATCAGGAAGTGAACCCACAACCTGACAGTTTGCATGATGATGACCAACCAACTGAACCACACTGGCCAGGGCAAGATGATTCTTATATCTACAATATCAAGTCCTTTTATTTTGCTTCATGTAATGAGGTTTCTCAGTCTTTCATTATTAGAGTCAGTCTCACTGTGGACACTGTTTTAACATATTCTTAAAATGAACTAAAGGGAAGAATCTAAGTGTGATTTAATCATTACTGAACACTGGGACTACTGCTTCTCTTAATTTATCCTATTTTCATCAATTCATCAGTAGTTTTTCAAATGGATTTAGCCTTTTTGTCAGAATACAATGAGAAAATAAAAAACTACCTTAGATATTTTAAACAGAAAAATATTAATACAAATAATTAGTTACACTAGTAAAGGAAAGTTAAGTAAATGAGCATAACCACTTCTGCATCTATAGAGTTAGGGTTACAAAAATAAGAGGTAGTGTAACACTGCTCAAGATCTGAGCTCACCTACTAGAAGGTGGAGACATTGTGAGAGGGATTGTCCAGCAGGACCAGGAGCTATAGAAGAAAAATGTCCTCTGATGGGGATGTCGCCTATAGCAGAGGGGGGCAGGGAGAAGGAGAGAGAAGGTAAAGATGAGGAAGAAGAAGCAACACCCTGGCTTTTCCTTATCTGTGCACATCCTTTCATTCAGGTAGAGAGAATGGGAAGAGTGAGATTAGAAAAGAAAATCTGAGTTTACTTTTAGATATACCAAATTTGAGGAGCCTGTGGATTATCCAAAGAAAGATATCTGATAAATATTTTTATAGATAAGGAAATGTGGGCTAGCGTTATATCTTTGTGAACCATTATTACATAAGTTGCAATAGAAGATGTAGAGTATATAAGATCAAGGAATTATACAGATAAAAAAAGAATTGAGGGCAAAGGATGAAATCAAAGGAATACCAATGTAAGAATGAAAACAGAAGAGCCAATAGAGGAGGCCAAGAAAGGGGAGCCAAGGAAGCCTATGAGAAACTAGGAGAACATGATAGTATCAGATGGAGATAAAATGGAAAAAAGGGTTAAAGTATCCATTGATTTCCATTTGGGTTATGGCTAAGAAGTTAATGAAGATAAGGAGAGGAAGACAATTACAGTTTATTGAATAGCAAAAAGAAATAAAAGTGGCACGTGAATGTAGACAACTTGTGTAAGAAACTTGACTGTGATTAAAAAGAAAAATATATCTAGTAGCTGTTGATGTGTATGTAATAACAAATTGGAGGTAATAATAAATGTTGTAAGTTCTTGATCAAAAAAGAACTTAATATCACTCATTAAAAAACCCTTGAGTACATTAACACTTATCTACAAACATAGTAACTCTCTAATCACTTAGCAATTTATAAATAATTGACATTTGTTGAGCCCTCAACTATTTGTAAGACATTGTGATTGGGCTTTATGTTTATGAATGCACTTAAATCTCACCAAATGCTGATTCCTTCTAGATGGCTGTGAGCTTCTGTTGTCTTTGATCGCTGCTGAAAGAATAAGTTATCTCAAGCATGCCTTCCTTCACCAAGAGTTACTCTAATATTATTCACTCCTTTCTTTCTGCTTCATCCAGGAAATAATGGGGAATAATCAATATTGCTACCTTCATTCCTGTGGTAGCCATTATTATGTTCTCAAATATTTCCAGCTATTTGCCTTCATGGCACATAGCACGTTTGCATTTTTGACTCCCTTGTTGACTCTCTTAACTGTTGAAGGCCAATAAGGTGTGGGGAGAAGCAGCGTGTGTATTTCTGGGTGAGAGCGAGTCATAGTTGGTGCAAGTTGATCCAGAAGTATAATTTCCTCTGCAACATCAGTGAACAATATTCTAGGAATTGGTATATCCATGAGCTCATCCTTGGGGAGCTGATGCCCTACACAACTCAGAACCAACATAAAATGGGAGGGAGAAATAAACCTTGGTGTTTTTACTGAGATTTGGCCTTACTTTTATCTCAGCATGACCAATCCCATATAGTTCTCAAATTGATCCTCTTCGTCTTCTGGAGACTTCATTTCAAGGAAGATAAACTTCCTTTCATTTTTAGCCTGGGAATCAGCATAAGATATTTAATGTGCACACTTTGGATTTAAATTGCTCAACTTAAAATGTTGACTCCACTGCTTGTTTGCTTTGTGGTCTTTATATAAGTAATCTCTCTGAGTTTTACTGTTCTCATCGTAAAATTAGTATAATAATGGTTTTATTTCGGAGAGTTTCTAAAAGTGTAAGATTAAAAATGTATGAAGTGCCTGCTACAAACTTAGTTCATAGTGATTTCTCAGTAATAGTTTGCTCTTGTTATGATTACTTGCCTATGCAGAATTCCTTTCAAGTTTGTACCTTAACTGAAGCTTGTATGTCCATGTACGTAAATATATGCACATAGCAGGTATTCGTCTGTGGCTTATCGTTTAACATCCTCTGAGTCAGGAGTTGAGACTGGAGTCTACTTGCTTCCCAGTACCACTGACTCTTGCCATTTGTGTGTAGCCCACCTAGTGCATTCCTTGTTTCTGTCATCTGCTACCTCTTAGGTACTCCTCTTTAATTACCGGTAAATGTGAAATTAGCTAGTTTTCCCTCCACTCTTAAGTGCGTTTATTATTCTGGAGGACTTTTTTCACATTGACAAATTATCCAGAACAAAAGAAGGCAAAACAATCCCCATCCCCCCACCTCAAATACATCAGCTTCTCAGTTCTTGGCTACCTCACTGCCTCTATTCAATCTGAGAACTTAAGCCTGCTTTGACAATTATCACCAATAATATTCTTGACCTTGGAAAGTTTTAAATTCAAATAGCTGACCCTCCTATTACTTCCTATGATTCCAGATTTTTCAGTCAATTATTTTATACTCTTTATTGACCCTTTTAGGACGTCCGGCCTCTTAAACCAACCTATCAGCCCCCTCATGTCCCCACTTCCTTTACTTTTCAGATTAGACCCATATGCTACATTATTTCAATAAATCCTTTCCAAGTTTTTTCATCAGTGACTCTTTTGTTATTTCATCTGAATCAACTGTCAATATTCCAACCATGAATTAATTCAATGATTTACCTTGTTCGCTATTATAAATGGTCCTGGAAAATATTACACAATTACTTAGTTGATGACACTATCAACTCATGGTCTTTTATTGTATAGAGATCCATCTTCATTTCTTTAGTCAGCTCCAATCCTCATTCTTTTATTGATTCAAACTCAATGGAATATTTATTCTTTTTAACTGGTGAAAATGCCTCTAACTATCTGTGCTCCATTTATGAACTTAGTTGAGCCTGAACCCATATTTGTCTTGTTGGTTTCTGCTAGAATGGAAACAGTATGCCTCTTTCAGTCTAAAGTTAATCTCTCCACCAGTGCATCCCCATCTGCCAGCTGTCCTCCCTTTCTCCTCCTCTTCATTTTTTCCTCTCTAAATGCTCTTCCTTATCTTCATTAAACAATTGCGAAGTAATAGAAATATATCTATTGGTCTCTGCCCTCAGGTCTGAGCAGAGCTCCTAAAACCCTTGTAACTTCCTAAGAGGTAAGAGCAGTAGGAGCTTCTTTTGTCCTAATTGGTCTTTGGTCTTGGTTCCTGACACAGAGCTCCTAAAACCTTTGCAATCTTCTAAGTGATACAAGTGTCTTTTGTTCTTATGAGGTGAGTCTTGGTGGGCTCCAGGATAGCTTCAGGGTGAGGGTCAGTCACTAGAAAGAACAAGCTGTGATTAGAAGCTTGGAACTGTACCCATTCCCCATCCTCTATGAAGGGGAGAGGGCCTGAGACCGAGTTAATGATGAAGGTGCATAAAAATCCCCAAAATATGAGGTTTAGAGAGCTTCTGGTTTGGTGAACATGTCTATGCCCTGGATGGCGGCACACCTCAACGCCACAGGGACAGAAGCTCTTGTACTCAGGACCATTCCAAATCTTGCCTTACGTATTTCTTCATCTGGGCATTCATCTGTATCCTTCGTTATATTGCTTATTATTTAATAAACGACTACACGTGTTTCTCTGTGTTCTGTGAGCTGTTATAACAAATGAATGAACCCAAGGAGGGGGTTATGGGAACTTCCAATTTGTAGCCAACTCAGACAGAAGGCACGAGAAACCTGAGAATCTACTCTTGAGATTGGCATTTGAAGTTGGGGGACAGAACCTTAACCTTTGGGGTCCGCACTAACTCCCAGTACTTAGTGTCAGAATTTCTCGGTGTGGACAAACCCACATATCAGAAGTACCATGAGTATGATAGTAAAAGAAAACTAATTTTCTCTCTAACATCTATACAGAAAGTACTACTGTTTGAATTTTACATGAGTTAGAGCAAAGTCTACCTGGAGGGTGTGCGTAGTGTTTGTATCTATGTCTGTATGTCTGTATCTTTACCTATATCTTTTACCTTGTATCTGTATCTATGTCTGTATGTCTGTATCTTTACCTATACCTCTCTGTCTGTCTGTCTGTCTCTCTCTCTACACACACACACACACACACACACACACACACACACACACAGGATCTGGCACCAATAGCATCCATTTTTATTACAAAATCTTTTATTACAAAATCATAAGCATGTAATTCTGTAACATAACAATATCACACTCAAGCATATCATATGACATTTTAGGTAAAATGGTCAAATTAAAACTGTAAATTATTATACCCATATTATTACCCTACCAACCACACTCAAGAAATCCTTACTTCTGCTGGGATTTATATATATATATAATGCTAAAAATTGAAATAAGTGAAACCAGATTTAGTGACAGAAACCACTCACCATGGTATTGAGTCTTTCAGATTCATGACTATATAGTTAATTTTTATGCCTTCTCTCCTAAATCAAGCCCTTATATAGTAACTGCAACATTCTCTACATTCTCCTCTCTGGCTTCCTTAAATCGAGTCTCTCACTTCCTACCCAGCCTACACATTTACTTAATTAATCTACCATAAACTCCTCTTTGATCATATCACTCCCTCATTCAAACAATAAAATATCTCCTCTATATCCAATAGCTCTTTGTGTATTCCTTTTATTTATTAAAATAAAAAGTGCAGTAGTTCAGTACATTTAGGAAACAGTGAATTTTCCTATTGCTTTATTTCTTAGATAAGGGACCTTCATTTGCATGGCATGCAGCAGTAGTGTTTTATACAAAAATTCATTTGGGAAATGAATCTTCCCACAATGAAGGTACAGACACATATTCACTTTAGGGAGTGTTTCCTGATCACAGAAAACCTGATAAGAAACAGAATTGCACAGGTTGGTAACAAAAATAAAACCTAGAATAAATTCTCTTGAATGATGCTATACATGGAGACCCATATTTTTGTTTGCAGTACTACTATTCTTAATTCATGACTTGCCTATTGTAATTATCTAAGCAGATTTAGTTTTGATTTTCTTTAGTTTTTCCTGTTTTCCTTGGATCCTTTCAGAATGGCTTCCTTATTTATATTTCTAAATTGATGGCTTGTATAAGGAAATAGGACCTAGCAGTGAAAGAAGAAAGTAAGCACTCAAAAATGAGTCCATAAATGAATTTCACAGTAATGTTTGCTAACAAAATGGTGTTGTGATTTCCTTTTCTCCTAGTTTTCCATTCATAGATAACAATGCCATACGCTTGTTTTTACGGTCTTTACTTTGTCTTTTATAGGGTCTGATAAGCAATTTGAAATCTGAAAATAAAGATCAACTTTTTGCATTTCCGGGTGATATTAGGACTTTGTGGTTGTTTGCACAGTTCCACTTAAAGATCACAATCTCAGGCACATTGATGAATAAAAATGTTTTCTCTGTGCCTATGGAGATAAAGTAAACTTGCAAGTACTGAATGGTAGAGTTGCAGCGAAGGACATTACACAATTCTGGCCTTTAAGTAAAATTATATATAAACACAAATGCATTTCTGTACTATGAGGAAATATGCAGTCACAAGGAGATGCAGATGTGGTGCGGCCTGGTACTCAGATGTACAGAATGGCCTCTGGTACCAAGCATCCTTGGTGCCCAGGTACGATGGGCAGAATAATGCCCCCCAAAGATGTCTTTGCTCTAATCCCCAGAACCTGTGAACATGTACCTTACATGGAAAAAGGGACTTTGCAGATGTGATCAATGTTAAGGACTTTTAAATGGGGAGATTATCCTGGATACACATAAGTGGACCTGGAAGATCTCAGTCTGTTTGGGAAGTCATAGCAGTCAACCAATGGAAAGAGGTTCCTGATAAGCCAGAGAACCACCTAGGACAGGCAGTGCCAGTGAGTGAGACAACCCTTCCCCACCGTCTAGTGATATCCCTTGTTTATCTTCTAGAAACTTCTAGAACCTTCTTGAAAAAGATCTTGAATTCTGATCTCATGACAGGTGACATACAAGAATGCCTGTCACTTTAGTTGAATTGAAATGAGGAGCTAATTTATAGAGGTATGACTGAAACTTCTAGAGAAAAAATTTCTTAGAGGCAAAATGATGATTAAGCAGAAATTCTAGAGTCACCCACAGGACTTAGGAATTAGAGGGGAAGAATATGCGGCTCTGAGGAGACCCATGATGATCCGTACCCCTGCTGAGTAGTATAGTGGTTAAGAGTACAAGATTCAGAGCCAAGGTTGAAACCTGGATTTTCCACATAGTAGCTCAGTATTCTAGGATAAGTTACTTCTTGCGTTTTGGTTTCATCAACTGCAAAATGGAGATAATAATAGTATCTATGTTAGAGAGCTTTTGTGAAGATAACATGAGTCAATACATCTAGAGAGCTTAGAAAAGTTTCAGACATATATTTAACATTGCATAAATGTAGCTAATATTAATATCCTTGAGATGAAGGAGTGTGGGGCTTCTCTAAAGGAGCAAGACACAAAGAGAAGCCACTTTTCTATACGCATATGAGAAGGAATCCCTGTAGACCCAGTGAGCAGCAGAAACTTCATTTGGTGGCTGGGAGGTGAGAGGCAGAAAGGAAAGCAGAGCCCAGACTGGGATGCACTGGCAGCGATGGCGCAGGCATGAGCCCAGGGAAGCTGAACAGCAGCTGGGAGCTGTGGTGATGTGGGCGCAGCAAGCCAGAGAGCGTTAGTGACTGAGGACACAGCGATTAAAGTTGGTAGCATACTGGACTGCACTGAGGTGGTGACAGGCACTGACCCAAGCAAAACTGGTAGAGCATAGCCTGGAGTAAAGTGACATGAGAGATTGCTGTGAGACAGGAGTTAAGGTGAAGGTGGCCTGCGCAGGACATGGCTAATATACAGTGGGTTTACTTATTGTGGGAGCACCTGTAGGACCATCTCCTCCTGTGGGGATTCCCATGGAGATTCTAGAGGGAGATAAGTTAAGGGGACGGGGCAGAGGTTCTGCACTGGAAAGGCAGGGGCTTTCAAACCAATAGGTTTTTGTTTTTTAATATGACCTTATGTGTAACCAAAATTTGGTAAGAACTGGGGAAACCTCAGGTGGCACAAACTACATGTTATATAATGCAATCGATCTGCTAACAGAAGAATCAAGGAGGAACCCAGGGGAGGGAACATATTAGGCCTGAACACAATGAAAAAAGGATGATTTAGAGAAAAGTTAAAATAAAATGTGCTAAGAAGAAAATTTAATTGATTTCCATTGTTTTATTTATTTATTTATTTTATGTTTTTGCATTCTACTTGTGCTACTGCCTCAACTTAAATTTGTGTGGCTTTGTTTTGGGTGCTGTGAAACTAAATAGTATTGAATTGGCTTTTGATCTCTTGTTCTTTTCAAAGAGATTATGCTGATAGCTTTTGCCAATCATTTACATATATCATGCATACTTTGTTTACGTGACCCTTTAACACACAGCGAGGAGGTGGTACATACATTGTAATACCACCTATTCCTTCTCTAGAAAGCAATTTTCAAGTGGTCGTAGCACACAAGAAGAAAATGTCACAAATCACCTGGGAAGGTTATGCAAAAAACATACCTGTCTCTGCAATGCAGCAAACTGTGCACACAGTCATCAAAGGGGACACATGGATATGCATGCTTGTGTGCGCATGTCATTTTACACTTGGCCTTGACTCCCGTGATATCAAATAGTGCCAAAGGAACTCATAGTCTTCATAATTTTAATATGTAGCGTCCACTTATAAAAGCTACATTTATTTCTGAATTCACTAGTCAATATAACACAGACATATAATAAAATCCAAGGTTGGAGTCAGGTTTAATAAAATTCACTTCGTATTTTGCTACAATAATTGATCATAGTGTCTCTGAATTGAAAACTCAGCTATTAGGTACTTTGGCCTTTCTCCCAATACACAAAACCTTTCTACATCATCCCTGAGAAACTGCATCTAGAATCTGTTTTCCACTTTCAATGTCATTAACACTTCTTTAGTATTTTTTCCTAGCTCCTGCTTTTCTTCCAGTCTCCTAAATAACATGTTCCCACAGTTATCTACTTTCTTGTATCTCCTCACACCTTTTCCCTTTCTGCCCCTCCTCCCCTTTCTTCTTTATTCTGCATTCCTACAGTCTTCAAATAGTAACTATAAATATGACTTCTAAAACATAATTCTGCTCTTGACTCTCAGACCCCAGGCATGAATTTTGAGCTGTCTGATAGATCTTTTCAGCTAAATGTCCCACTAGAACCACAACTGAACACGACTTAGCTTCCAGGTCCCCTCTTTTCAGCGATGGCACCACACTGCTCTGGTTTTCAAACCTTGGGCATTTCTAAATCTTCTCTCCCTCACTCACTGTGCTAAGTTAGTAGAGAGAAAAAAATGAACTTGGAATTTGAAGAGTTTGGTCGTGGTTTTAGTCTCCCTAATTAGCAGCCTCTGGGATTATTGAACAATTCATTTAATTGTTTTCAGCTCTAACAAAGGAGCTAATGGGAACAAATGATTCTAAAGTTCTTTCCAGCTCTGACATTCGGTTTCTGTGTATGATTTCAAATCCTATCAATTCTCTTACTGCAGTTTCGGTTGCATCTAACTCCTATATTTTATTTCTACTACTTCATCTTACCTGATCCCATCCCTGAGGCCTCACCTAGACTTTTAGATCTTCATTGGATATTTTTCATATTTAACTATTTCTTTAGCTTATCTTTCCAATACATTGCTAGATTAATTTCCATAGTAATTTTCCTGAAACATAATTATGGTGATGTCATATTTTTTTCACTAACCTGAATGACTCACTATATTCTAAGGTTAAAATCCAAATCTATAGTCAAACTCCAATCTATGACTTCCTCTCCCTTTCTTTCTTCCTCATGTTTATTTACAGTTCTAGAGGTCACTTGAATGACTTGCCCTTCCCATACCTATCTTCCACTTTTCTAGACCAAGCTCCTTTGTTCAGCTTGTTTACTCTGCTTAGTTTCTTTTCTTCTTTCCGTTGCTCCATGTCCGCAACCTGTCCGTTGCTTAAATTTAAAAGACTTCCATTAAGACTTCTATATAAATTGGGCGAGAAATGTCAACTATTATTACAAACAAACCTCCAAATCTTAGTGGCTTAACTCTTATACCACTGGCCAAAAATTAAATGATACAGAGGCTGAGAAATACGGTTTCACTGTGTGCTCAGAAAAGAAAGGAAAGAAAATGAGTTTTGCTGAACACGTAAGTCTTTGAACTTCCATTCTTCCTTCCCCTCAAGAACCTGGAAATAATTTCTTCTTTTTGAAAACATTCAAATTCGTTCATGCAAAATACCTATAATTCTATCATACCATAATTGTTGAGAGTCAATAAAAGGGATCCCTAAAAGACCCGAAATTTATTTATAAAAAAGTAGTGTGTATGCCAAATGTTTCCCTTTGAGGACTTTTTTCATCTGGGGAAACAAACAAAAAAGTTGCTTGGGGTGAGATCGGGTGAATAGGGAGGGTGGGACCTGGGGATCATGCTGTTTTGGGTCAAATATTGCTGAACAGTCAGCGTGGTGTGGACAGGTGTGCTTGTAAATTACCCATCATGTAATAGGCAAACTATTAAAAGAGTCTTCAGAAAAAAATTACTGAAGATGAACACAGCCTCTCACAATAACACCAGCAGGTACACTGATACAGATGGGTTCCTAGAACAGTCACCCAGCAGGGGAAGCCTGTACTACAAGGGGCTTGCCCTCCAGAAGATAATTCCAGGTTTTTCTCGCCCCCCCCCCCATATTTCCAGGCAGTCCTACAATTTGAGCATGTTTTCAAATTCTTATAGAGTTGGATGTAATAGTTTCATATATTTTAAAATTTCTTCTGTGTCTGGTTTTAAACTTCCCTTTTCATCTCCAAATTCTTAAAGTTCTTCATCTTATTTTCTTCATTATATTTGTCAGATGTTTATCTATTTTATGTTTATCTTTTTTGAAGACCAAGATTTTGGGTTTGTTTTTACATTTTGTCCATCAGTTTTCTGGGTCATGGCTCTTACCTTCTATTTCTTCTTTATATATTGGCAGTTATTTTTTCCTGTATTTGTAACTTCTCAAATATTTATTTGTTTAACTTAAACAAGGTAACTTAAGTTTAACAACTGCTTTTAACCAGACCTTTGGTCCATGCCCTAACTATACTACAATAAGATATCCACTCTGCCACTTGTGGCATATTTTACATTGGGTGAATGATGTAATCAGTCCAAGCCTCACTTTGTGCAAATGCAAATAGGAGTAAAATATTACTCTCTTCCTAAGTTTGTTGTGAGAACCAAATATGCTAATGCTTGGAATTCACTTAGCAGAATCTCTATCATATTTAAGTACTCAATAAATGTTAGCTCTTATTGGATTTTAAAATTTTTGATATTTTCTAGTATATGGTGCTCTTTCTTTGACTCGGTATTTATTTAGGTACATTTTAAATGTTTTATATTGTTGGCATACCTTGTTTAAGCTTTGTTTAATAATTCATTACATATTTTCATTGTACTTTGAAAGTGTATTCTGAAGAATTTCTGTTTTTTTGGATAACTTCCATTCTCTTACTGTTCTAGAGTACTAACACTCTTTATTTTTTAAATTAATTTATTTTAATGCAAGTATAGTGAGTATACAATATTATATTAGTTTCAGATATACAATATAGTGATTTAACATGTATATACCTTATGATGTGACCACCACACTAAATCTAGTAACCATCTGTCACTGTGCAAAGTCAGTCAGAACATTATTGACTATATTCCCCTTCACCTTTGTCATCCATCCCCCTCCCTTCTGGCCACCATCAGTTTGATCTCTGTTTCTATGAGTCTGTTTTTGTTTTGTTTGCTCATTGGTTTTATCTTTTTAGATTCCACATATAAGTGAAATTACACTGTATTTGTCTTTCTATGTCTGACTTATTTCACTTAGCATAATACCCTCTCGTCCTTCCATGTTGTCACAAATAGCAAGATTTTACTCTTTTTATTCCTGAGTAATATTCCATTGTACATATACCACATCTTTTTCCATTTATTTATCAATGGACACCTAGGTTACTTCTATATCTTGGCTACTGTAAATAATGCTGTGAATACATCTTTTTGAATTGGTACTTTTGTTTTCTTCAGGTAAATATACAGAAGTGGGTTTGATGGGTTCAATGGTAGATCTATTTTTAGTTTTTTGAGGAAACTCCATACTGTTTTCCACGGTGGCTGCACCAATTTGCACTCCCATCAAAAATGCACAAGGGTTCCTTTTTCTTCAGATCCGCACCAATACTTGTTATTTGTTGACTTTCTGATAATGGCCATTCTGATAGATATGAGGTGGATCTCATTGTGGTTTTGATTTGCATTTCCCTAATGATTAGTGACATAGAGCATCTTTTCATATGTCTGTTGGCCATCTGTATGTCCTCTTGGAGAAATATTTCTTCATGTCTTCTGTCCACTTTTTATCAGATTGTTTATTTTTATTGTTGTTGTTGGGTAGTATGAGTTTTATACATTTTTGGCATTAATCCCTTATTGGATGTATTATTTGTGAATATATTCTCCCATTCGGTAGGTTTTCTTCTGGTTTTGTTGATGGTTTTCTTTGCTGAGCAGTAGCTTTTTAGTTTGATATAATGACATTTGTTTATTTTTGCTTTTTTTCCCTTGCTCAGGGGAATCCCTATGTACTTTCTATCTGGAAGTTATGAATTTTAATAGATATCAAATTCTCTGTCTCTTTATTCATTTTTATTAAACTAGTTTGTCATGAATTGATGTGTAGTAACCATGTATCTTAATATGATAATGATTTTGTCCTTTGTATTTTGATTCTTTGCTACTTGACACATGTATTTGCTAATAAATATGACTACATTTACATTGCTTCTTTTATAAAGATAATATAATCCTCTTTGTATTGTTAATAGTTTTTATCTTGGATTCTAATTTGGCTGATATAGATATTGCCACTCCTGTTGCCTTTTTGTTTGCATTATATGGATATATCTTGGCCTATCTTTTATTTATAACCTTTCCAAGTCATCTTGTTTTAAGATTGTCTTTCATAAACAGCATATTGTTGAATGTTGTTTTCTACTCCAATCTGAGAGTCTTTGCCTTTTAATTGGGGAGTTCAACACATTTGCCTACATTGTCATAACTGATCTGTTTGGTCTTACTTCTGTCATCTTATATTATGGATTCTATTTTCTGTGCTTCCTTGCCATTTTCTATGTTTCTTTCCTTGATATTTGGACCATATTTTGTTTGCTTTTATCTTTTGAAGAGATTTAAAAGACAGAACTTCTGTTTTAAATTCTACCAATTATATCTTTAAGTTTATCTCCTATACATTTAAAACAATACTTCTCTAATTATGATTTTGAAGAACAAAATAATAGCTTTGGTCCCATCTCTACATACCATGTTTTTACTTTTCCTACCCAATGCCAATTCTTAGTTTATGACATAAATTCCTCCCTTGTCTTTTGTTTCCACCACAGCTTTTCAATAAGAAGTTGAGAAAGTGTCTATCAAGTACTTCTAGCATGTCATCAATCCTTTTATTTTTCTTGAGAACTGTCTTCTCACTTTGTGACACTGGAGGAAATTAAGACAGTGGTGTAATCTATTTCTTTTCAAGTTAAGAAACAATTCAGTGAAATCCAACACTGAACTCTAGTTATGTTGTCTTGACTTCAGTTCCCAGGCACACCAACCCTTCTCTCACCATTGTGTCTTTGACTGTGACTTCCTTTTTTCCTTCAAGTCTCTCTTAAATGTTATCTTATCAGAAAGTTCCTTAATTTACCAAACAAAAGTAAATCTCAGGACTCCATTATTCTCTTTCCTAGCTCTACACTTTATAACATATATGATAATGTAATCATATATTAATTCATTTGTTTGTTTGTTTAATACTTGTGACCTTGATTAGACCATAAACTCCATATGGACAAGGACAAAGTCTTATTTTGTTTACCACAGTATACTGTAATGTTAGCACAATACCTCATATAGTGAGTGCTTAGGTAATAATTGTTGAATGAGTAAATGAATTGAGGGCAGAGTGTTTTAAGAAACTGTTATATTCTTCTTTTTTAAGTATATTTTTATTTATTATGCTATTACAGTTTTCCCAATTTTTCCCCCTTTGCCCCACTCTGTGTGGTTCCCTCATTCCCTCCAGCAGTTCCCTGCTTAGTTCATGCCTATGCTATGTGCATATAAATTCTTTGGCTTCTCCATTGCCTATACTGTTTTAACATCCTCCTGTCTATTTTGTACCTACCAATTATGCCTCTAAGTCTTATACCTTTTCCCCCATTCCTCCTTCCCCTTCCCGGGTGATAACCCTCCAAATGATCTCCATATCTGTGATTCTATTCCTGTTCTAGTTGTTTGCTTAGTTTGTTTTTGTTTTTGTTTTTTGGGTTCAGTTGTTGATAGTTGTGAGTTGGTTGTCATTTTAATTTCAGAGTTTTGATCTTCTTCTTTTTCCTAAATAGGTCCCTTGAACATTTCATATAATAAGGGTTTGGCGATTATGAACTCCTTTAGCTTTATCTTGTCTGAGAAGCACTTTATCTCTCCTTCCATTCTAAATGATAGTTTTGCTGGATAGAGAAATCTAGGTTGTAGGTCCTTGCTTTTCATCGTTTTGAATACTTGGTAGCCCTTTCTAACCTGCAGAGTTTCTTCTGAGAAATCAGCTGATAGTCTTATGGGAACGCCATTGTACGTAATTCTCTGCCTTTCTCTTGATGGTTTTAAGCTTCTCTATTTATCTTTAATCTCTTGCATTTTAATTATGTGTCTTGGTGTGGCCCTCTTTGGGTCCAACTTGTTTGGGATGCTCTGTGCTTCCTGCACTTGTATGTCTATTTCCTTTGCCAAATTAGGGAAGTTTTCTTTCATTATCTTTTCAAGTAAGTTTTCAGTTTCTTGCTCTTCATCTTCCCCTTCTGGCATCCCTATGATTTGGATGTTGGCATGTCTGGAAATGTTCCAGAATCTTCTTAAACTCTCCTCTTTTAAATTCTTTTGTTCTTCATTTTGTTCTGGTTGAATGTTTATTTCTTTCCTATGTTCCAAATCATTAATTTGAATTCTGGCTTCCTTCCCTTCACTATTGGTTTCCTGTGAACTTTTCTTTATTTCTCTTCATTTCTTCCTTTATGCTTTTATTGTATTCAGTGAGCTCTTTGAGCATTCTGACCACCAGTGTTTTACTGCACCCTTTAAGTCATAAAGGGAGGAGACTTGGGTATTTTCCAGGGCAGGGCAACCATGCTCCATGTGTGGGTGAGGGGTAGATAAGGGGACAATGTCACTGCTGGCTGATTTCTGGGGGTTTGCTTGGCCCTTACCCCATTTCCAGTCACTTCACCCACTTCCTGTATGTGACTGGTGTCCCTCCACCCGCTGTCCTGGTTGTGGTTCCTAGAGTGGGTGGGCTTATGTTTGTACTGGCAGTTTCTTCCAACACCACTAGGATTACAGCCAGAAATTATCCAGCTTTATTTTTTTCCCAGTGCTGGAGCCCTGGATTGTGCAGTCTGATCTGTGGCAAGGTTCACTTTCCCACAAGGCATCCCCCCGGTTTTTATCCACCACACTTGAATGTGGGGCTACCCATTCCCCGGCTGCCATGCCTCGCCACCTCTCTGCCCCACCACCCTGGGCTTGCTGCCGCCTCACCAAGTCCTCTTCGCCTCTTCTCCCCATCTTGGCCCCTCCTACCTATCTGGATGAAAATGGCTTCTTTAAATCTTTGGTGGTTTGATTTCTGTACAGTTCTGGGTGTTTTTCTGGGTGATTTTCTGGCAGTTCTGGGTGTTTTTCATTTTTAAGTTAGCTTTTTTCCTTCTTATGGTTCTTCAGTGAGGCAAGGCAAGTCTACCCATGCTTCCATCTTGACCGGACACCCTACTTTCCTTAATTTTGACAATAAAATCTCTGCTTAAAACAAATAATACAGGTCCTTGGTCCCATGTAATACGGTCTGTAGACACCTTGAACTCTGCAATCCTCATCCCCAAGTATTTCTTGGGAAGTAGGTATTTTACAAATACATTTAGTGCCGTGTTTAATAGTTGAAATGCTATTTATGCTCATCAGTTCCTACTAGTCATATACCACATATGTCTGTACCCATGGCTGCTGCGGATCTACCACCTCCTGGGGATGTCATCAGGGTATGGACACATTTGTTCGGCACTAAGCTCTCTTTCACTGCTCTGCTGGCTATTGATATGGTAATATCAGAGTCCTTGTCTTGCAGAGCTCCACTATGTTTTTCTCTGCAGTGAGAAGGATGTGCAGGGTTTCTACTTCATGACAAGCTTTGACATGGCACAGAAGGAATGCTATGGTCACCTTGAATGCTTTAGGTCCTTTATGAAACAAGTCTTCTGCTTTGCTTATAAGATTAGCACAGGTACCATTCAATGGGGTTGTGTGGAGCGGACACTATTCTGATCTTTTTATTTATTATCTCTACCTATCTGTGGACTAATTGTAGCAAAATAGACTGCCTCAGTTACAGGAAGATCAACTATAATCAGCCTTCCTCTTTTATGGTTTTTTTTAATCAATTTTGCTCAGATATGAAGATGAGACTTAAGATCTTTATTATGTACATAAGAGATAATGATCATTGAAATATTACAGTTAGACATTTATGTAAGTTATTCTAGGCCTTCTTTGAAAAGATTAGTTTATTGTCACCAGAGAAACAACTTCATTCTAAGATTTAACTAAGTAAAAAACAAATACTTTGTGATTTGTGGTAGTACATTAGTTTCTAATTAAGAAAGTTGATTAATAGATAACAAACTGAAATCACCAAATCTTTTAGTTTTTGGCCTCTTATGAGTCTGCCTTGAAATTTACAAGATACCAGCTAGAGGACCTTCTCTAATCCTCATTAGCTTAGGGCTCAGGAAACTGTAGCCAAATGTGGATGGTGCAAAGGAGAATTAGAGCTGTCTACCAAACTGATGCCATTCTCTGTCTTTACTCTTCCCTGGCAGGGACACTTATCTTCCCTTACACCAGACAACTTAAGGTGGAAATCTCTTATTCTATAGTGGGGTCCACGCAAAGAAAGCCCTGGATTTATTTTCACTCTCCCCCACGCCCATGCAGGAATCAGGCAAGTGGCAGTTCTCCCTTCTACGCTAGTTAATCATAGGTATTTCTACCACTTATACACAGAGCAGTTCTTCCTTATGGTAAAGCAGTTTCCTCCAGCATTTTAAAATTTTATATTTTAGGCATCAAAAATATTTTTCAAGGCACTGAGAATTTTGTATAAACAGAGGACAATTTAGCATTTTTCTCTTGAAAATTTTTTTTTTACCTATTTCTTTAGCATAGGGATGACTAACTGTTGTAAAGTGCTCCATTTTCTTTACTGAAGGAAGAACAAAAAGGAGTAATCAGTAAAAGATAGAGCAAGAGAAAGAACCATAGAAGTGGTCTCTTTGAAAGAGTGGGCTGGTTAAAGGGGAAACAGGTTATGCCATTATAAGTTACTAAATATTATCCATAAAGAAGAGAATTAACAGGGAACTAATTAGGGAAATTCCCATGAAATAAGATAATGTAGACCTGGACATGGAGTGAACATCTGATCAAATTTCTTTCATTTTGCAGATGAAGAAACGGAGTCTCAGAAAGGAGACCTGTCACAGAATTAGTTACTGGCAGAGCCCACACCAGAACCAAGGTTTCAAGACTCGTTGTGCAGTCCTTCGCTTCCTGAAACCTAGTACGAACCAAAATCGTTCACTGAGTATGCATCTCTCTGAGCAATTATGATACTACATTTTAATTGTCTACTGTTGAGTTTCCATCTTTCCAATTAAACTGTTTGTTCCTGGAAGGAAGGACTTACCAACACCTTTTTTTTCTCTTGGGTATAGCGCAATCTCTGATACATATGGAACACTCAATAATTGCTTATTACATATGGCAACAAATAAGTAATGAGTGGTTCTATGCAATCAAATAGATAATTTTTCTTCCTCCCAAAGTTTCAAAATTCTCTGACCTGTAGTTTTGTTCTTTTTGAAATGGAAAACCGCTCTAAAGAGTAACAATAAATGCAGCCAAGTCTGGATTGTATACAGGAATTTCTTTGTGTCATTGAGCCCCAGATATTTTCTCATATATTTAGGACTCATCCACTCTGGAGCAGGAAAAGGAGTTCTCTTTGATTTATAGTGAAGCTTGCCATTTTAATCTTTTAGTATCCTCACACAATTTCTTTCATCTCATTTTGAATGTAATGATGAGTCACTTAACAACCTATAAGAATCTAATCTGAGAGACTAAGGTTCTTGGATAACCCTAGGGAAACACGGTTGTTAATTCCCTTAAGAAAAGTACTAATTCTGACACAAATCACCATCTTTTATTTCCCTCCAAAGAAAAAGATTGCACCTATGGTAAAGGGTAAATGTTCTTTTCCATTTGCAGCCAGGTAAAATCCAAGACCTTTTGAAGGTGGGTTATGTGGCCCTTCTACAAATTGCCTGCAGTATGTCATGGAGGAATATATTGTCTGGGAATTGGAGGTGCCAAATACTGAGTGTGAGGTTTAATAAGGAATATCCTGGGCTTTCAGGAGCCCTTAAAGTTTATCCTGGTTTCCCTGCTCTCCTTTCATCACACTTACCGTGGCTAGGTGACCTGGGCACAGAATGCTCTACGTGACGGCATAGGTTTTACTTCAATGCCTACCCTTTCCTAACTTTGGGGATCTGCAAATAAGATGTCCTTGTATAAGCTGTTTGGTTTCATAAACTATTTTAAAATTGTTTAGGAAGACAAAAAGATTTAGTTTAGACATTGATTAGGCACACACACACATGCACACACATGCACACAGCTTATGTTAGTACTCCGAACAGACAAGGATTCTAATTCAAGCTGCAAAAATTTTGGCCCTTAGCATCTTTATCATTTTAGAAAGATGGTAAGACTTTATCTATGAAATATTAACTTCACTGGGATTAGATAGGGAAGTTTTCCTTTCCTTAAGGAAATACTGTAAAGAAGGCACTTTCTTCTGCTCTGTTAAAAAAATCATTGAAGTCCTGTGGTCCTCTAGGAAGATGACTTGAGCCCACATTTTTCATATGTACAAATACAGTTAAGTGATTGCTCCTTCAAAATAGAAGTGATATTCTATGCCAGATTACTTTAAAGGTAAGAGGAGATCCAGATTTTGTGGGGTCATAAACTTTTGCAATTTGTATTCTTCTTTAAGAAAAATGATA
>PVJD01006770.1:0-25000 GCA_004026545.1 Mormoops blainvillei | reverse complement strand
TTTGCAAAGTTGATATTATTATCCCTGTTCATATTTAGGAAAACTGAGGCTTGGGGAGATCAAATACCTATCCAAGTTTGTGAAGATAGTATGTATCAAATCAAGCAACAAACACTGGAGGTCAGATTTAAAAGTCCATGTTTCTTCTACTGCTCTTTGCAGCCTATAGACATCTACAGGTTGCACCTACAGTGTTTAACCAAACCCTGTATTTTGTGAGTCCAGGTTACAACCAATTTAGTTAATGCAATAGAGGAGAATTTGTCTTGAATGTGTTTTCAAATCTGAATTATCTTGGAGCGTGGATTACAAATATTAGAAAGCTTACACATTTCAGAAAAGTATGCCTTGACTATTCTTTAGTAGTATGATTCAATAGATACTATCTGGAAGATACTCAGAGTATCACAGGAAATGAAAAAAGTTAAACTTTGACTCAACTGATATTTCCTCATCTATTAGTATGCCCCCAAATATTACTACTTTCACTTAGAATGCATTCCTTTATTTTATTCAGCATGTCTGACACTTAATTTGTGGGGGCATGATGGTCACCATTTCTTAGTAAATAAAAATGATTATTAGAAAAAGTATTTGTGAAGATATTTCAAAGAAATATCCCTTTGCTCTAAGTACAACATTATCTGAAAGGAAAGAAAGCTAAAGAAACAATGCTAGATCAGAATGGAGGAAGCATTCTTTTAGCACAGTAACTGTGAGAGTATCGGTAACCGCATATTAGGCACATCTGGAGATTTTGTATGTAAAGTGAAAATATGGTACAGAGGTCCCTAATGAATCCCTCCTTTAAAAAATTCCCATGTGAATTTCAGAGACAGGAAAAAATATCAACAGAACCTCTGAAAATTTTAACTTTCAAAATCAAAATTTCCTTTGTCAAAAAGTTTCTAAACTATTTGTAAATTCTTTATCTCATCAACTTCTAGTACTAAGGATGGGGGAGTAAATGTAAAGGGTTAAGTGTAAGATAAATTACTTTGTTTTAATTTCTGAGAGAACAAACAAAAAGAAGTAAAAGATAAAATTGCCTCTCGTTTTTTAATGCACTTCAGTTTTTTAAACGATTAAAATCATGGTATTGCACATGAAAGGAAAAGTGAATTCATTATAAGAAGTTCTGGTTAGCAGTAGACTGGAGAAGTATGGATTCTCAGAGAGAACATTTATTGGTGTGTAGAATGTAGTCTCTAGATGGTGGGTACCACAGGGGTTGGTGAGATTGTTTACAGAGCATTTGTAAAATAAGAAGAAACCCAAATTAAGAACTCTGAGAAATAATGACATTTAAAGGGAGGAAGAGGGACAAGGAAGATAAGCCCTTGAAAATGATGAGAGAGATGGCTGGAGAGATGGATGAAGACCCAGGAAGGAATGGTTATGAGAACCAAGACATGGAGAGAGTCAGAAAGCAGTGGTATCAGGAAGCATTGGTACCGAATAGTAGCTAACAGCATGTGACAATGAGTAAGTCATTGGTGACCTTTACAGATGCGAACTGGGTTGTCTGAGAGTTTGCCCTTACTTTAACAACTTAGTTTTTTTTCATGATCCTAAAAGGATCTTTACAAACATCAGGTGTTATAATAAATATTTAATGTTTGAGTGAAAAACAGTTTCTCATTATACTATAAATTAAAGACATCTCTTAAATGATGGTACATCAGTCTACCATATAGATTATTCAGTTAAATGTTTTCTTTGGCTAATTTTTCCTAACTATTTATTAGATACTAATTCTCTACCTCAAATAATTTTAATATTTAAACAATTGACTTCAGG
Source organism: Mormoops blainvillei (assembly GCA_004026545.1). Classification (NCBI taxonomy): domain Eukaryota; kingdom Metazoa; phylum Chordata; class Mammalia; order Chiroptera; family Mormoopidae; genus Mormoops; species Mormoops blainvillei. Next base: position 23,200 of record PVJD01006770.1, on the reverse strand, counting down.
AGTACCTTGTGCTTAGTTTCTAATGGCTAGTTTATATCAACTATATGTCTTCATGTTTCCTCTCTTCATCTGCCTCATGTGGGCACCATAAATCCTCATCCAATTGCTTGATTCAAGGACTCCGAACCTTTGGTAGGTCTTTAACTGGGTGAAGACATTCTTCTCTAAGTTTTTTTTTTCTTTTTCTTCTCCACTGAATTCACATCCTTCATCCTTCCTCTTTTCTAAGATTTCTCCTGTTCCCCCTAAATTTCTTGCTCTTCCTATCTTTATTTCTCTCCCCATCCTTCTTCCCTTTCTATGCTTTTTCTTACTTCTCTGTGTTGCCTTTGTTACATCTCTGACCCTGCCAATTACCCCAATAGTAATTTCTAAGCTTAAAAGTTACAAAATAAATGGAAAGATCTAGCTTTAGAAATTTGTCGATCACAAAAGCAAGTCGTATCAATTTCTAAAAACCTTGTAGGACTCAGAAGTTCTCTCCAAGATCTCCACTACCTTAAATGTCTACCATTTTCTAAGTAGAGTTGCTGGTCAATAAATGCTAGTATTAAAAATAAACTAAACTCTTTTGTTTTATTATTTTACTATTTTAACTACTTATAATAATATTTCCAACTCTTTTTATAGCAAATTATAATATTTGAACTACCTTTTGGACTAAAGAGTTGGGCTAAAATTGATTCAGATATGAACTATTCCTTTTATAACATCATCTCTAAGGGAGAATGTGTGCTGAGATCCTAACAAGTGATTAGCAAATTAAATTTTGGAATACACCTGTTTGTTAGCAAGAACTTCCTGTAATTAGAGATGTGAATCTGTTGGGGAAAAAATCAAATAAGCGAGCCAAAATGCAGAAATTGTGTTGTGATAAGAACACTAGTATAGATTTGTGCATCGCATTGCTATTTCAAAGTACGTCCATACAAACATGCTCACCTGAGTGTCACAATAACCTTGAAAGTTAAGTTGGGCAGCATTTGGTATTATCCAAAAATTTCAGATGAGAAAAGTGACACAGAAAGACCAAATAACTTTCCCAAGTTCAGGCAATACCAGGCTAGATGTGACTAGGTCTTTTAATTTCTTAATCTTTCCCACAAGGCTGTGTCATGTTTTGTGTTGTTTTAGGTTTTTTTTTTGTTTTTTTTTTTAGAAATTTGTTTAAGATTTTAATTGGAAACCATAAGGTTTTGCTACTGCTAAGGAAAATGTTTAAAAACCACTGCACTAAGTGAAAATGTCCCGGATGGTTTTCCAGAGAGGGGGTTAGAAGTCAGGCTGCGGTATTACTCTCCAGAATCCACTACATAGAAGAAAAACCGCTTTCCCTAATGCAATCATGATTCTGAAATGGAAATGTGAGAAAGTAAATACTGAACTCCTACTATGAGATGAACACTTTGCTAGACTTCATTTCATTTTATCCTTCTGAAAACCTTATGAAGTAATAGCATTATCTCCATTTTAGTAGGAGGAGGCAAAGGCTCAGAAAGGTTGTATAACTTGCCCGTGGCTCCTTGTCTTGTGAGGAGTCATGCAATGAGTTAGCGAACGCTGTAGCCAGTGCTCTTATTTACCACTAATCTGGCTGGGGCTGCATAGTTATATTATGGAAGAATGAAAAGAAATATATGCACAGTTTACCTTTCAGCCTGCATAGACAGGCTGCTGCACTTGCACAGCGACAGGGTGGTAATAAAGGCTCATCCCCAAGAAGTCTACGTAAATTGTGTACCCTGGAGTTGGGCAGTATGCAGCTTGCAAAGTTGTTCATAGAGGTCTTAGGAAAATCCCCAAACCATGAAATTGCTATAAATAATAGATGATTTTAATTGAGATTGGGTATAGACTTGTATATAAATTTGTATGGTTTTGATATTTATTAGTTGACTAGATTAGTGTGTATCAATTTTGATTTGATGCACAAAAATGAGAATCACCTCCAGTTACAAAATACAAGAAAAATAGCCAACTCTTAGAAGACAAAATATATTAATTTTAGAACACTTAGCTTTTTTCAAGTAGTATCATGTGGAGATATGTTAATTGTCACAATATTTCTTCCCAGACGCTACTTTTTTCTCCCCCTCATGCAACTCAAGGGAGAATTTCAACATGGCTCTATTATTCTTTTCTCTTTTGCTTTATAGCTTCTAAATCTAAACTATCCTTAGTTTCATTATAAGCGGTCGATCCTAAAATGTGTATGACTCATTTCTTTTTTGGGGGCAGAATACTGGGTAAATTGTGACCGGGGAGGGATGAGAACATCTTTTCCAGCCCGATCCAGACCCTCATTACTGCATTCCTCACCAGGCACAGTAATGTCCAAATAATACCACTGTATCTCTTCGGAATGGAGAAAGGCCTGACATCGGCTATGACAGAAGAAGATTTCTGGGGACGAGATTTAAACTGGTCCCTTAAGAATGACTAGGATTTGAATACATGGAAAGAAAGAGGTGTTTGGGGCAGAGCAAGATCAAATTACAGACTCAAAGAAAGGGATTTGCAAGATGTATTCATAAAACTGTGAGAAACTGCTCTTTGTCTTGCGTGGGCATTTCATGGAGATAAAAGTAGAAAATTAAATTAAGGTCACATTTCAGACTGCCTTATAGGTGGATTACTAAAACAAATAACAACAACTAAAATCTATTGAATGCACTGGAAACTACTCTGCTTTACATGATTTAAAACATGTAAACTTCATGATAAATGTATATATTAGGTATAATTATTATCTCCATTTTACAGATTGTGCAACCAAATTTCAACTAGATTAATGTTCTGGTTAGTACTGTGGAGCCATTAAAAAATTTGAAAGAAGAGAGTGCTTTAGTTAAGATAGGGCCATTGAAGTATTCGTCCAGTAGTGATTATCAGAATGAGTCAGGGGAGAGAGAAGCAGAGAGGCTACCAGGGAGGCAATCTCATGTGCCTCGGCATGATGTATGAAGAGACTGCATGAGGCACAAAGTTGTGTTTGAATGTGGAGGGGGGGGTGGTGATAAAGAAATCAGACAGAGATACAAAGTCTCACCTGGGAGAATTGTGGAAGAATTAATATATATTTTTAAAAGAGTTTGGCGGGGTGAAGCTTTGAAGGCAGGAGTACTAGTACTAATACTGGTATTCAGGTTGGAATTAAATATTGGTGAATAGCAGAAATCATACAAGGATTTAAAAACCACAGTAAGTTGTGTAGTAGTTAGACACAGCTTTTGATATATTGCTTTAAAATGGTTGGAGCTCTTTAGTGACCAACTTGGATCACTACTATGGTAGATAATCATAAATAATTGGGCAAAGGGACCACCAGCATTTTCTTTCATAAAATGGTGTGTCCCAGTGTGTTTTTCACACCTCTGTTTCAGAATCTTTTTCTTTTGCCTACAGAAAACTCATTTGCAGAATTATGGCTTTGACTTCAGTGCTCATGTCACGTTCTATATGTGCTACTGCAACATCATTCACGGGGTTTTTTTGTAATAGTTTTTAATGTGCCTATGTGTTCACTAAACGCTATGCTCCTCAAGAACAGGGATTGTGTCTCAGTCATCTTTATAGCTCTAGCACAGAGCTTAGCAACAGTAAGTGGACAATAAAGGCTTGTTTAATGATGATTCTACAGTCATAAGGACACACTTGTTACAGGTAAATGGAGTTCAGAGAAGTCTATTGTGTAACTTAGTTAAATTGGGCTCAAGTACCTATTGTTAGACAGAGCTCCACAATGAAATGACTAGTAAAGAGATGAATAAGGTAATTTTAGGTAGAGGTGGAAGTGGGGGTACTCCTCAAGAAGGTCTTACACCTCTGTTTTGTTTAGTCAGATTAACTTTAGAACAATTTTTAAGATAACTTAATGATTAATTCTTGTTTTTCCTGGTATACAATTAAGCATTAAACTCTGAGTTATAGCCTTTATTTAATATAGGTCTTAAGGGACTATATGTGTGTATATGTATAATACAGAGCAATATATGTAAAATACTTTGTGAAATATTTAGAACAGTGTCTAACACAGACTAAGTGCTATATAAAGTTCAAAGAAGGGATGAAGCAATGTAGATCAAATTAGAATTTTAAAGGCCTTGTGCATTGAACTACTTGGGAAAATTCTTTTCCTGTGACAAACAAATCTGAAAAAAAAAACAAAACCCTGTTACTTGATGAAAGTTTTTTCTTGCACAGTCCCATGTGGATGTTCTTGTTGGTACTTAGCCTTTGACATGATCTTTCTGGGATCCCTTCACCTTGAAACTTTGACCTTCTCTTGGGCCTCTTGCTTGTCCGGATTTAGTTTATTGGGAGGGAAAATAAGAGGGTGAAGAAGGTACACTCACTTCTTTTCCCTTTATCCTAAAAGTGGCAAGCGTTATTCCATCAAATTCCACTGGTGATATCTAGCCATGTGACCATGTTAAGTGAAAAGGAGAATGGGGATTCTAGTGTAGCTGTGTGTATAGGAGGAGAAGGAAACTCATTTGGTAAAGAGCTAACCAGTCCCTGCCAATTCTGGTCCTGCTGCAAACAGGCAACCCAAAAATCCATCCAATGGAAAAATGCAGTTTGAAACATAAAATCTCCAGGACATATACAGCTCTCGTTCAGGTACAGTTACGGCTCTTCATGCTCTGCTTGCTTATGAGCTGAAGACAAGTAACCTCTGTCGCCTCCCGCCACCACCTCTGCCAGTTAGCGTGCAGTGGTGGGGGAGAGAGGGTAACTGCAATGTAAGCTCCCATTTAAAAAGGCAACGATGAGAAACTCACAGGAGTTTGGCTGTCATGATTTCAATAATAACGCCCAGCTGGGCTGTGAAATACGTTTGCCTTCTCACTAGGGGAATTCCTCCACAGTCTTTCATTACACACTCTGCAAGATTCTGCCCCCTTATTTATTGTTCATCTTGGTCCTTGTCTAATGCCCCTCATCTTTGGGAGCTTCTTCCATGCTCTCTTTGGCCACATGTGGAGAGGGTATTAGACAGTATGCTCTCATTGGGTGTTAGATATTATGCCCTACTCCATGATTCTTCATGTTTGGGCTTCTTTGAAGTTGACACAGTTGATTTGTTGTTGTTTGAGTTCTTTTCTGAGGGTGGGCAGTGCAAGTCCCACATACATTTATTAAATCTTGAACTGTTTTCTTTCTTTTGGTTCTATGTGCCAGTAATTACACGTAAAATTCCTTTATTTACAGCTTTATTTCTTTGCGTCCTCATTCTTAGGCTTCTCTGCCTTAACTTAATGACTTGGGTGGGGAGATCGTATGGTTAATCTTTGATGCAAGGCTGAGACCCTTTGTTCAACTTAAGTCTTATTGGACCTGTGACACTCATAGCTTTTTTGAAATTTATCTGTCTTGCTATTTGGGTGCCTGGAAATAAACATCATTTTCAACTAGATAAAACTTTTAATTCTCTATTTTCTTCAATTTCTTTCTCAAAACAAACCGATTCTTACCTGAAGTCCTCTCTTTCTTATAATACCTTGCAAAACCAGCCCATAATATTCTGACATTTTCCAACAACTTCCTTAAAAGCTATAGTTTTGGGAGGCACATATTCTGCCTTCCAATTTTTCAGTTTTATCAAATACTTTCCATAGTAATAATGTGAGTTTCCAACTTCCCATCCTGCTATATCTATTTTCTTAGCTCCCATTGCTTGACCTCTAAAGCCAATGTCATACATTTCATTTTTGTTGTTACAGAAGAATGCTATTCCTAGTAAAAATTTCTGTTTTAAGTTGAGTGAATAATGAGAGTAGTTATAACAAAAACCTCTAAAATTTCAGTAACTTAAAGGTTTATTTCTTGCTACTCTACAGTTCTGCTAATCAGATGTTCCACTTGTTTCTCTCAGGAATGATTCACTCCAGCAGAATCGATTTATTCCTTGTCTGTGTGTCTTTGAGTTCCCTAGATATTTCCCCTGCCTGAATTACTTGCATCTCCCTTCCAGCTGAGTTATTGTCTATAGTGTGAGGGCTCTTGTCACCCAAAAATCCATGGGAGTCTTAGAATTATGCTCTGTCAAAACTTGGACCCAGTTGTGACAGAGCATTGGTTCAGGTGGAAACTGTCAATCTCTGGTATGTCCTAACATTTTTAAGCCTGGCCTCTCTAAAGATGAACATAAAAATGTTATACTCTCTCAATTCCTTCCCCTACTAGTTCCAACATTTTAAAGTGGAAGATCAGTTATTACGCATTCTATTATGCTTCTGTTCATGGAATAAAATCCTGACAGAAGAAAGCACGAGAACTGAAGAAAGGAAGGGGAAGAAAGGAAAGTAAGGGGTAAGAGTGTGACTTACCTGACTCCTTCACTAGGCTCTGAGATGCTTTCCAGCAGGGGCTTTGTTTATAAGATTCTAGCACCGAGCATGGTGATTTGTCCAGAGAATGTACTTAATTCAGTTTCCTTGATGTGTGGTGTTGAGGAGCACAGGCTTTGAAGTCAGATTGTCATTGTTTAAGTCCCTACTTTGCCAGTTGCTATGGATCTTGTTCAAGTTATTTAATTTTTCTGTGCTTCAATCTCATCATCTGAAAAATTAGGAAAATAGTAATGCATACATTATAGGACTATTGTGAGACTTAACTGAGATAATAAATGTAAACGGCTAAAACAATGCCTGAACCCATAGTAAGCTTTCAATAAATATTAATCCCAGTTTTAAGATACACTACAGCATGATAGTTGAAAGCAGGATTCTGAAGCCAGGTTATCTGAGTTCTAATCACTGATGTACTTATTCCTCCTAATTTTTTCAAGGTGACCTTAATTGCTTTATACCAGTTTTTACATGACAAACATTGAAAAAACACTAGTATTATATTAAATGACTGAGTGAACGATTCAAAAGATAATATTAGCTCAAGGTAAAAAGATAAAACGATGCTAATTCCTATATCTAATTTTGGCTTGTAATTTTGTTCTTTACATTGTTATTAACATGAAATGGTCCACTACATGTACCTAGTTTTTAAGCCATAGGACAAGCCTATATTTTATCTTGCTTTTCCATTGCCTCCCACCCCATACCATGTAATCTAAATGACTAGAAATCACAATGTCAGAAGAAACCCATATCAATATATTTGATTGTCAAAAACAAACAAACAAACAAATAAAAAACAGCAAGGCTTTCCCCCAATTAGCCAACTCTTACACACAGAAGTATTTGGGAAAGGGGATGGATTGACACTATTTTACAAGAAAGAAAGAATTAGATTGAAGAGCTTTGCTGTTTCACTTCTCACATTACCCAGGAGGGGGAAAAAAAGTAGAATAATATCCTAGAAAACTACATAGCCATTTTTAATATGAAAGACTTTTAGTGACTTATTTCTGTTTGTAGTAGTGTTTCATAGTTTCTGACAGTAGAAAGCTTGCTAAGAAAAAAAGAAAGATACCACCACCCACATTTTGTCTGGAGTTAATATGTATTTTTCCTCTTGTCAGAGTGTGGGAGGTTCTCTGTTTATATAATTACAGCTTTCAAAAATCATTTAAATAGACATGAGCAAAGAAGTGAAATTGCATGTGGAATATTTGGATGACACTGAATCTGTCAGGTCTGTGGGGTTTTCTTAGAAAAACTGAGATGTTTTTTGACTCTCGCTTTGATGGGACTGTGCTTTGCTGGAGGTTCAAAAACAGTTTTTCTGTGTTGCTGACAATCTTGATGATAGTCCTGATGAATTATCTGCACTAAACAAACTCCCCAAACCAACTGAATTCACTTCTGTCAAGGATATTTGGAGGAAATCAACGAGCTGTGTATTTTCCTGCAGCCTGGGTCATGGTACATCTAGGAGATGAGGAGGAAGGTGAACCCTGACCAAACTTGCTACACTTTTTCTTTTCCTAATGAACTATCTTTTAACCATATTAAGAAGTGAAGAATTAGGTATAAGTCTGAGTGAGGAACAGGAGTCAAAGATAAAGTTGGGCTTGTGTTTTCAGGGGCAAGTATTCACCTTTATTCATCTTTTCTCATTTTATTGAATAGATAAATATAATTATGAATATCATTCTTAACATTCTTTTTTCTCAGGTTTCATATTTTAAAGTCTATTCAAATTTATTTTTTAATTTTAAATAGCTTCGCTGAAACAAAATAGATATACATTAATCTGCACATTTAAAAATATATATAAATTGATAAATTCTGACACTACATGAAGTGTGTCCAGAAAATATCCAGCCATACACTGTGAAAAATGGAGACATTTATTGAAGAGGATACAAGTTACAAGAAACATTGTACACAGGACAATGATGCCTCAGCCCCCTTCAATGTAGGTACCTCGGGACCCCACACAGTTCTCCCAGTTGCTATCACTTGCCCTGTCATATTTTCCTGAGTCTCATCGATGGTCTGAAATCTCTTCTCTTTCAAAGGTGATTTTACTTTTGGGAAAAGCCAAAAGTCGCAGGGCACCAAATCTGGGCTGCAGGGGGCTGAGTCACCTGGGTGATTTGATGTTTCTCCAAAAAACTCTGCACAAGACGTAATGTGTGAGCAGGTGCCTTGTTGTGATGAAGCTGCCAATCACCAGTTGCCCAGAGCTGCAGCCTTCTGAATCAGCCAAATAGCTTTTCATGGAGGGATATTCAAGCTTAACACAAAATTTGATGCAGATTCATTGCTCTACTTGCTCAGTCATTTTGAATGCAAAGGCCACACAGTGCACATGCCCACTCACTGGCGTCTCCCTACTGACTAGTACAGTGAAGTCATCATTGTTCATGCATGCTCATTCCAGTCCGCTCTCCTTGGCTGCCTGCTTACACTGATGCTGAGCAAACTTTGCTTTTCATATTAACAATGGCCGGCCATTTTCTAGACAGACCTTCATATACTTCGGTGAAGCCACTCAACAATGTGGGATTTTTGCTATACATTTTACTTCTAAATATGTTTAAAATTTCATATTAAATTGTTATGACTCTTGTATAAATATTTAGTTTTAAAAGATTTAAATAATAAGAAACAATTCTTATTTATTTTTCCATGTAGCTACTACTTATCATGACCTTTATTTTTTCTGTAGATCCACATTTCAAACTGGTACTATATTTTTTCGTCTATCTGATGGTCTTCCTTTAACATTTCCGATAGAACAGGTTTTCTGATGATGAATTCCTTCAGCTTTTTTATGTCTGAAAAAGCCTTTATTTTGCCTGTCATTTTGACAGATGTTTTCATTGGGCATAGAATTTGAGTTCTGTCTTCTCACTTGTAGTGTTCCTAACAAGAATTGTTTTGTTCTTTTGTATGTAACATTTCTTTTTTTGCTGGATGCTTTTATGATTTTCTTTATACCACTGGTTATTAGCTTTATGCTTACAAAGCGCCTTGGTGTAGGATTTTTTTCATGTTTCTTAAACTTAGGTTTGCTTAGCTTTTTTTTGGATTTATGGTTTATAGTTTTTATTAAGTTCAGAAAAAAATTCAACCATTACTTTTTAATCGTTTTTTTGTGTCATGCCCTCTTATTTCTCTTGAGATTTTCAGTTGCATTTGACTTCCTGAAACTAACCCACAGTTTATTGCTTACTGATACTGTACTCACTTTTTGTGCCACTTTCTACTATGTGTTTCACTTTTTTATTTAGTTTTTAGTTTTTATTGAGCTTTTTAAAAAATTCACTAATATTTTCTTTCACAATGTCTAATCTGCCTTTCATCTCTAAAGTTCAGTTTGGGTATCCTTTTCATATAATTTGTTTAACATGTTCAATATTCCCTGTACATGTTTTAAACAGCAAATATGATTATAATAACTATTTTACTGTTATTTTCTACTAATTCTAACATGTGCATTAATGCTGGGTCTATTTTAATTGATTTTTCTCCTCATTATAAGTCATATTTCTTATTTCTCTGCATGTCTGGTAATTTCTCATCGGATGCCTGATATTGTGAATTTTACCTTTTCATATGCTAGGTATTTCTTTTTTTAATATATTAGATCGATTATGCTATTATAGTTATCCCAATTATTCCCTCTTCTTTCTGCCTGGTACCCCCATTACCTCCAGCAATCTCCCCCTTTAGCTCATGTCCATGAGTTATGCATGTAAGTTCTTTGGCTTCACATTTTCTATATTATTCCTAACATCACCCTGTCTATTTTGTACCTACCAATTTATGCTTCTTAATCTCTGCACCTTTTCCCTCATTCACCCTCTTCCCTCTCCCAGCTGATAACCCTCCAGATGATCTCCATATCTGTGATTCTGTTCCTGTTCTGATTGCTTACTTGATTTGGTTTTTAGATTCAGTTGTTGGTAGTTGTGAATTTATTGCCATTTTAATGTTCATAGTTTTGATCTTCTTTTTCTTAAATGAGTCCCTTTAACATTTCATATAATAATGGTTTGGTAATGATGAACTCCTTTAGCTTTAGCTAATCTGGGGAGCACTTTCTCTGCCCTTGAATCCTAAATGATACAGGGAACCAACAGTGGAGGGGATGAAACTGAATATGAAGTCAACGATTTGGAACATAAGGAAGAAAAGAGCATTTAATTAGAACAACAAGAAGAAAAAGAGCTCAAAAAAAAAAGAAAGGATACAACAAGAAGCCTCTGGGACATCTCCAAATGTACCAACATCTGAATCATAGGGATGCCAGAAGGAAGAGGAAGAGCAAGAAATTGAAAACTTATTTGAAAAAATAATGAAAAAAACCTCCCTAATTTGGTGAAGGAAATAGACATACAAGTCCAAGAAGCACAGAGAGTCCCAAACAAAGTGGACCCAAAGAGGACCACACCAAGACACATCATAATTAAAATGTCAAAGGTTACTGATAAAGAGAGAATTGTAAAAGCTCCAAGAGAAAAGCAGAGAGTTACTTACAAAGGAGTGCCCGTAAGACTATAAGCTGATTTCTCAAAAGAAAATTTTCAGGCAAGAAGAGACTGGCAAGAAGTGTTCAAAGAGATGAAAAGCACAGACATACAACCTTGATTATTCTATCCAGCAAAGCTCTAAGCTGGGTATTTCCATGTTCCTACAAATATTCTCAAATTTTCTTCAGGAGCACAGTTAATTAGTTGGAAATAGTTTGATGTTTTCAGGTCTTGATTTTAAATATGTGGTTAGTATGACCAGAGCATTATTAATCTAGGGCTAATTATACCCCACTATTTAAATGACACTCAATGGAGTACTTTACTGAATGCCCCATAAGTTATGGGATTTTCTAAGGCTGGTTGAATAGGCAATATTCATGGCCCTATGTAAATACTATTTCTTGTAATTATTATTTCCCTTAATATTAAGTAATTTTCTCACATGCATGATCAATACTCTGTTAAAAGCTTGGGGACAGTCCTCTGAAGATCTCTAAAGGTATAGAGTTTTTTTTTCTCAAAGTCTGTCAAAACTATATGCTGGAATAAGGATAGGGTTAACTTCATTTTTTCCCATCCAGTTCTGCAAATTACCTGACATAAAGTGTCTTGAAAATCAGTGTTTAATATATGTTACTCCGTCATATAGAAAAGTGAAAAAACTGCTCCATGTTTTTTTTGTTTTTTATCATTTTTCAGAATATGAATTTTTCATAGCTTGAAGTGATTTAATGAATCACCTATCATGCAATTGATTTCCTCATTTTCAGAGGAAAATCTTATACTTAGCAAGAGGAAGTGAGCCAGCCAAGGACTCACTATAGTAATTGTCCAATTATCCTTCTGGGAAGATAGTGCCTCTATGAATTAAAAGTGGCAAGAGTCAAAAAGAGAGTTCTGAAGATTTCTGCTGCCCTTTTCTTTTATTCTGTATCAAGTTACAAATTCCCAAATTAGCAGCCAATTAATTTTTCTTTTCCTTTCCCCAGAAGGGTATAGGTCTCTCTTTTTTTAAATTCAACTTTTTGAAGAAATTCTACTACTGTCTTTACCTTATTTTCGTCAGCGTTTGTCTGTAGACTTCGGCTTCTTCAACTTTCCCTGACTGGATTGGTAAATTTTCTTTTCCCTTTCTAGAGATCCAGATGAGGTATAAATTTTATTGCATGGGATTTATTATAATGTACAATCACTTGTACATTATACAGTTGAGGTTTAATAAAGAGATATGTCTCTGATTTTTTTATCTTGTTCAAATTCCTTATAATGTTTATTAATCATTTGCCTCATTTATATAACAAATATTTACTAAGTAGCAATTAGGTACCTGGCATTATGATAGACATTGGGTAAGTAGTGGCAAATAGGAAGGTACTTTTTGTCAAGAAATTAATAGTTGACCTGTCTAGTAATTTTCTAGGAAATTAACAAAATATATAGATCTTTTTGATAGAATAACTAAAATCAGCTTATCTGCATTTGAACTTTAGGAATTGCTGCTTATACCTTTGACTTAGTAATTATATATTTCCTTGTATTGTTAGTTACAACTTTGTGTATGTAGAGAATATTTAACAGGTATCATTTGCAATTTAATTAGGACTTTCACTCATGATATGGTTGCATAAGCTCCGACTGGACCCAATGCACATGACAGTTCTAACTCTGGAATGTACATACAAACACCCTGATCTGCAGGGATACAAAAGTGAACAAAAACAGGTGAGTTCTAAAGGACGGTGGACAGAATAAGGGCAGCATTGGGTAAATTTCTCTTTTTTACAGACTTATGTTGAGAAACAAGCCAAAATGGGCACCATTTGGAGCAGCCAAAACTCCAATAGAAACTGCAGAGTCTTCCTGCTTGAAAAGCTACAGGCTTAAGGGAGGGGTTACCACAGTTTTGGGAAAGTGAGGAGAGACCTTGGAGAGGCGAGATCAAGAGAGAACGGGACCTCGTTCTGTATTTTTATGCTGTCCAAATCCATGGCTGACTGATGCGTCACACTTTGAGGAGGATGTTCGTTTCTAGTTGTGTTTATTAGAAGAGTCTTCTCTGACAACTCACCCATTTTAGATTGAAGAAAAAAAATATTATTATCTTTTTTTGGCCCTAAGTCGCAGGCATGTTTTATAATTCAGTGATAGTCAGCAGCTCCTACATGAGGAATTATCAAGGGCTTTTTAGGTCCTGAATAAAGTGATATTTTTTTCTGGGAATACTGTTGTTCCTTGTGAAGAATTATACAGTGTGTAGGAAGACAGAATTTGGGTATTTGGGGGCCCTCAGCTTAATAACATTATTAACCTTTAAAATATCACAGTGCTTACCACATGTCAGCAAAGATATTGGTCCAAGCACTGGGCTCATCTGTGTAGAGCCATAAATTTTCTCTACCAGTTAAGACTGCGCAAAACAGAAGACCATGCAAAAATACAAAGGCGGATTGAGTTGGCGAAAGAAGAATATGGTTCTCTCATATCGTATTTCTTATTTCTAGTTTCACTGTGAACTCCTAACCTAGTTCAAATACTCCTTTTCTGGCCTTTACCATTCAGTATTGTCTTTCTGATAGATTGCTATCTTTCCAGTTTTAACCCTGTACCTTTCACTTACTGCTTATCACATATAAATCCAGAGAATTCAAATTTATAATTAGTAAACATCATTAAAATCTGATTTTACATATTAATGCGTTTGATATTTTCCCCTCTTCAACAGATTGACACCTTTATTATTTTCATTAAAAAAAAACACAAAACCCTGGAACTTTAAACAGTAGTAGAATGGCACCTGCTAAAAAATTCTTTTTATATTTTATAAGGGTGGCATAAGGTAGCAAAGCCACTAGTTTGCTGTGGTGACAAGGTGTGTTAACTTCCCACTGTTTCTTTTTTGCTTAGGAATGCAAGACAGACTTGCCAGTAATAATTTCCAGAGTAATTTTTAAAAACCTGTGATTCCTTCTTTTATTAGTTTTAATAAAGAGTCATTGCTCCCTAAGCTTCCTTGGAAAATTATTACCTATCAGCAAGATAGAAGGCAAACTTGTATGATATTGACAGCAGTAGAAAGTTGGTCCCTAATGATGGCAATTAAGAGGTGAAAGTTACTTTTTAAAAAATATGATCAAATCTAAATTAAGTTCCTTTTGAAGATATAACATGAGTTCTACAGAGTTGAGAATTGAAACTAGTAGTGAGAAACTGATTTAATAGTCTAACTTAGAAGCAGAGGATTTGCTTTGGTAAACAGTAAAATTGTGATCTAGGGGAAAAAAGACTTCACAATACTTGAAGCAACCCAATCCATGTATCCATTCACTGATAAAATTTTCATTAACAATGATTTTTTTCTCATAAAATATAAATACAGTACGTCATTATTGTGAGACAGTATAAGGACTGTAGAATTCTCCCTGTGTACTGAAATGAGGGTGAAATCATTGTGTTATTTCAGACAAATGTTTATGTTCCTCTGGTTATCTGTAATGATTTACATATTTAGTTAGACAATTTAGATCTGGTCTGGAATTTGTTAGATCTTTATTGTTATGTCTATAGAACCTTATACATACTGTTAGTATGGGGGACGAAGTCAACACCATAAAATCAACTTATTGTACTATCCTTCACTGTGTGTATAGGAAGTACAATCCAACTTGCAGCGCAATAAATGTTATAATATAATTGGCTATTTTATAGTGGTGTCTAAGCTATATATGGTAGAACTGTTAGATGAGAATGAATGAATAAAAGGCTTGTAAGTTTGCTCGATGAATAAATGAATGAATAATGAAATATATTGTCTTTATCAGGTCAGATTTGCTTTTTAAGACCTCGTGGAACCCTAAGCTCCCCTGAAGTCCACCTTTGATATGAATGTTGGATATTCTACAGAGAAGTTTTAAGCCATTCCTCATGTCATGAGGAATGCAATAAGTCAATGCCTTAGTTTATTATGTCACGTGCATGAAACTTGAGCGGGGTAATGAGTCAGAAGCCACTAACGCTTACAGAACTTGTAAAGAGGAAAGTTCCATAATGAATGCTTCTGTGTCAAATGTGGTTAACAATGCCTGAAGAAGCTGAGATGGCCCCCAGTGTAAGGAGACTGGGAGAAGGCGAGGAGGAGGCTGGTAGGTTTCCTGCTGCTGATGCAATTTTTTATAGCCTTGACTCTTCCCTGATGCCAGGTAGCTTAGTGGGAGAGCTACCAATTATTGTCAACATGTTATCCAATAATGTTTTTTAACCATCATCTCAATGTCAACGTCATTCTTTGGGAGAAATGAATGGGGAGAAATAATTCAGGTTTGAAGGCAATTGTCTAAATTTACAGTTGTATGTGGTCAAACAACTGTTGACGCTTGAGAGTTTCCAATTGCTGGTAATAGACTGGAAAAAAGATAATGTGTTTGATCGATCAGCATGAACAAATTTCATTTAAGGGATCAATAACAGTTTATACTTGACAGAGCTGAGGGACCACATTTATTTTTTCCTTTGATTGAATAAATGTTTTCATTGGGACTGCAAATGTAAAGCAATCCTAACCATTTCTTAACTTGAGGCACAGTTCTAGTTACAGTGTTATTGCAAGCAATGTGTATTTAAAAACTAATATACAGAAAAGTGGATAGCCAGGGGCTGGAGCAGTTGAATGAGACTAATGTACAGTTTATTAAAACACAACACATGGCAAGAGAAATGTTTCATTTTCTTGGTGTCAAGCAATGGAAAAAATAGGAGAGAGACATCACATTTCATGGTGCTAAGCTTCTTTGTGTTTTGTTTTATTTTGTTTGTCTCCCCCTCTTTTTATTAAGATTAAATCCTTCAATGGATAAAATAAATTATGAAAAAATATTAAATAGTAAAAAAAAAAATCAAATACCTGTGACCAATAACCCCAGGGTGAATCTTTTAATAGCGTGTACAGCACTGCCCGCTCTGGCAATCTCTACACAAACCTGGTAGCTCTTTTCCCCTGAAGCCATCTTCCTACCAAATAGAGCCCCTGGTTCAGTAAATGTTTGTTGAATGAATAAATGGTCAAGTCAATGCCTACTGAAAGTGACTTCCTACCAGATGATCTCACAGCTGAAGTTGATTCACAGCGTTTTATTTGGACTCAGTAGCTGCGTCTGAGTTCTGGGTGTCTGCATGTTGTGCAGAATGAAGGACTCCTCATTTTTTAGACGGAAGAATGGCATCACAGGCTGTGTGAGACTCAGCTAAAGATGACTGACACTTGAAGAACATGGTTTGAACTGCACGAGTCTACTTATACACAGATTTTTTTTGATAAATATGTACAGAACTATAAATGTTATTTTCTCTTATGATTTTCTTCATAACATTTTCTTTTTCTAGCTTGCTTTATTTTAAGAATACAATATATAATACATATAACATACAAAATTTGTGTTAATTGACTGTTTATGTCATCAGTCATTCTTCCAGTCAACAGTAGGCTATCAGTAGTTATGTTTTGAGGAAGTCAAAAATTATACATGGATTTTCAAGGGGTGTCAGCACCCCTTACTCCCATGTTGTCCAAGGGTCAACTCTATTAGCAAAGGAGTAAGGTTCTCTATTAACTAAGAAACAATAGGTAGGTATTTTGGTAGTTCTGGTTACAAAACAACAAAGCAGGCATTTTAAACAGGAATCCCGTATCACTTTTTTCTTCACAGTAAAGAGAAATGGTTCTTTTTCTTTAAAACATAAATTTCCAACTGACAAGCTGGGAGTCATTTTTATTTAGCCTTTAGGATTGCTTCCTCCAATGGACATTCATATCCACTATCCTAAGTTTTCCTCTCTGGCACTGGAAAATAGGTTCTAGATGCACGGCTTTCTCTCTGTTGAAGTTATATCAGCAGTAAGCTCACTGCAGAGGCTCTGGGTGAATGATGGTCCAAATAATTCTATTGACAATCTATGCTTATTTTCACAAACACATAGCGACTCAACTTAAAGGAACACAACTATCAAAATACTTTTTGCAAATACTTTCAATTCAGGTCACACTTAGAAAGAGAAGGGGTAAAGTTTTCTCAGCAAAGAGTTCGCTTCCCTGAACAATGTATGAAAATTCCTCCCTGAAGAGGCTGGAGTTGCATCGCCCTGTGATTAAGTTTCCGATGATACAGATGACAAGCGTGCCTTGAAATGTGGGGGAAATGCCAATAAGTACGTGCAGCTTCTTGTTCCAGCTGCCTCAGCCAGCTCCACGCTCCCCGCAAGTGCCTCCGAGTAAGAGCTGAGATGGTGAGAAGCTGCTCCTGAGGAGGAGCGCTGTGCCAGGTCTATTTTAGGCACTGAGGCTTTGAATTGTTTAAAATGCATATTGTTTGTGTACATCTCACAAAGGAAAATGCCAGCTCTGAATGCCCTGGGCTGCTTATATGTCAAATGATTAAGTCTTCAAGTCCTACAGGCGAAGGGTCATTATCAATGGCTCTTCCAACTCAGGGTATACCCAGCAGAGTTTGAGGCAATGGTTGACATTTTGATGGCACTTCAGGGTAACCCAGCTTCTGAGGGCAGAAATAATCATTTTTAATTTGTTTTTCTGAGCTCTATTTGTTTAAGAATGCAAATGTATTATAACATATATGACTTACAGATATTCTTTTGGGAAGGGAAAAGCAGTTTCCATAGCATTTCTTCCTCTTTTCTAAACAAAACAGTTAATGAAGGAAAAGAGATGACAGAGTAAATAATGGAGATTAGTCAATTATTATCTGCTACTTGGCAGTTTGGGATGAACACTTTAAAACTGTGTATTTCTCTTGTAAACTGTGAGCTCCCTCAGTATTATTAAACATTTTTATCTTCCTCATACGTTAGCTAAAAAGTAAAATGGTTTGATGATGCTTTAAAAAACCTCCCAACTATTTATATAGTATTTACCTTTAAATCAAAGTTTGTTTATTTTTGCAGGAATGAGGGTCCACACTAGGCTTCTTCTGGAAGGAATTAAGTTTTGACATCATGGTGCTCTTCCCATGTTTGTGGAAGTCTACATAAAGCCAAATATGGAGTAAAATAGTAAATAATACCCATGGTTTCAATCAGCTTCATTCTACTGCTATCAACTAGCATCTACTGTTCATCACACCCTGTGAAATTAAAAAACAAAACCTGCAGCTTATAACTTAACTAGAGAAATAAGACAGAGAGCATCCTGGAAATACACTGGTGAGCAATATTTAATTGCATTTTTCCAAATCATTTATTAAAAGTGATTATTTGTTGTTGCTCGATTGACATGTTTTGGTTTTAGTGAAAATTCACAGTAGCTTTATAGATGGTATGAGGTCTTTGAACAATGTGTGACAAAACATGGGTTTCCATAACAATAACTATTGTAATAGTTAAGGTGACATTAGCTACTTTAAAAGCAATAGTCACAAATGTGAAATACCACAAATGCAATAAAAATTTATGTTTTGGTCTCATAAAATTCAAAACAGATGTTTTGGGTTGGTGGAAGCCTTTCCTGTAAGTGGTGATTCAAGGAGCCAGGTTCCTTTCATCTTGTGGTTTTTGCCTTCTTCAAGCATGGTGCCTTCAAGCATGTAACCCGTTCTGGGCTGGCAGAGGGAAAAAGAGCAGTGAGGACCTTGCATGGGAGGTTTTTGTGGGCCAGTCACTTATGCTCAAAAGCCACTCAAAGCAAGCAGAAAGCTCAGATACAGGCAACAGAATGGTGGCTACCAGAGGAGAAAGGAGGGTGGGGGAGGACAAAGAAGGTAAATAAGGCCAAACACAAGGTGACAAAAGAAGGCTAGACTTCGGGTAGTGAGCACGCAATAGAGTATACTCTGTTGCTGTGTGATAAAGTTGTACACCTGAGCCCTGGCTGGTGTGGCTCAGTGGATTGAGTGCTGGCCTGTGGACCAAAGTGTTGCTGGTTCAACTCCCAGTCTAGGACACATGCCTGAGTTGCAGGCCAGGTCCCCAGTATGGGGCAGCACGAGACACAGCCACACATAGATGTTTCTCTCCCCCTCTTTCTCCCTCCTTTCCCCTCTCTCAAAATAAATAAATAAAATCTTTAAAGTTGTATGCCTGAAATATTTATGTTATTAACCAATGCTACCCCAATAAATTGAATAATAAAAAAAATTAAGTCATTCACTAGAGCTTAGTTTAGTGGCCACACCCACTGCAAGGGAAAAGAGGGAAATAAAATATATAACTGTGTTCTGAGGAAGAAGAAATAGGCTTGGTGATGATCTAGCCTATGTCTGGCACAGCTCTGATACTTTAAAATGACATAACATTATTTTTAGTTCCAGTGATAATAAACTCCATGGTTTATGTGATAGCTTATATAGCAATCCCCAGAAGAAATGCACTTATTTCTTTCAGATAAGAGATTTTGAATAACTGCATTCTGAACTGTCTGAAGTGATGCATGCACTTTTGGAAGAAGATATGGCAAAGGGCCCAGCTCCCTTGGAGAATCGCTGAAACCATGGAGAGAGGTGATGGAAGCAGAAGTCAGCTCTGTCGTAAACCTTATGTTGGATCTCTGGCTTCCAGACAACCTGGGTTTCTATCCAGACCCAAGGAATAGCCATGCTTGAAAGCAAGTGATCCTGTCTAATATGTTCCTGTTGACTTGGCTACCAAGACACCAGCTATTTAGACAGTAAGAGGTAAACACTTTCAAAAAAATTCTGTTTTGTAGTAGTTGATCCCATTTTCTTTTGATCTTTCAATTTCATTATATATATATAATCATCTTTATATATAGATAGATGACAGTAGCATGGGTATAATTAATAACCCATTTAGCTGAGTCATTATTTTGAATCTCATTTAATTTAATCATTTAAAGGGTTTTATACTTATTTAAAATATGAGCTTATTTCTAGGAGTCATTATTCCTACTGCTAAACCTATTAGATTTGCAACGTCACAAATCCCTATCACTCCAGCTGTTTTCTTGTCCTTTTTTCTTTCCTTTCTCTTTCTCATGTTCCTTAACCTCTGACCCTTAGACTAATAAATTAAGTTCCCAGTAACTGGAGGTGCTGTCTGTTCCTGAGTTGTAATGAATGCCTCCTCATTAATCAGAGAGCAGAAATCCCTTTTCTGCAGTGAACCAGATGTCACAGTGCTAAGTGAGAGGCTTGTACTGGGTCTTTGGTCTCTATTTCTTGTGAAGAACACACAGGTAAAATCCATGAAAAGGACGCAAGGCTTACATAAACACTGACAGAAATGGTAGCATTGAGATTATAAAGCCAATGTTGGTTTTATAAATTAAAAGAGATTAAACTTTTATTTAGAGCAATGGGAGTCCTTTGTAATTACTATTTTTCTATGTGCTTCAATTATTTCACAAAGTTGTATTAAAATTTCTCTAAAAAGCTAAAAAATACAATTTGTATTTGTTATACCGAGATCAATTACATAAATAACTTGCTAAATTCATCTTAGACTTCCAGACCTCGGGGCAATTCAAGTATCACAAATATCTGCTGGTTCCTTCATTTTGAAATAAATAATAAACAATGACTAAAATTTTAAAAAGTAATTGCTTCTCTAGTCAGTTGGCTAAGGTATTGTTGAAATAAGATGTTGGTTTTTTTTCCTGCATTGAAATTAAGAGTTTGTTACCTAAGTGTAAATCACAGACTTCTAAACATGTGGATACTCTGGATAACAATTCACTATCCACATTCTCAAAGTCCAGAACTGGCTGCTGCAGTGGGTGGTGACTACTGTGACTCCATGTTGCCAAGAATGATTGGGTCAAATGTTTCCATGCAGGAATTTCTTCCTATTATTTTTTGGAGAGTTATACGTTTTTCTGAATCCCAAATTTTGAGAAAAGTCAATGCGGAAATTGAGAAGATAGGAAAAAAGAATTATAATTCTACAGGAATTATAAGGGAAACAATGAACATAGAAACATTACGGAGATGACTTCAAGTCAAAAGCGAAGAGTAGGGAATCCTGAGATGTGGAGTCCACCAAGAAAGTTGATGTTCCCTGGAACCAGGGCAGGAGCAGGGAGGAGACAAGTGGCCGCCATTCTAATGAGTCAGTCGTGGAGTAGTTGCCAGGTCATCAATGTATTTGTGGTTATGTGAGTGGTTCATCGTTCTTTCAAATAAAATAAATATTAATATGCTTATACAAATAGTATACTTTATATAAATTATGTGAGTGATGCTCCAAGAATAAACGTGTTTGGAAACAAGATAAGTTCTTAAATTGATCATTTCTAAGTTTGATTCTGTGTTGTGGCTTTAACCTTGCTAGCTGATCAGAGTGTTACTTTGTTCAAATATCCATGGACAAAGCTAAATGGGAGAGGGATTGAGGGTGGGAGGTGGGGGTTGGTGGGGCTGGGGAAGTGGTGGTGGGAAAATGTTGACAAAAACAAACAAAAAACAAAGTGGTCAGGGGGAGGCTGGGAGTAGTATGAGAAGTTAAGAAGCCAAAGAACTGGTGTGTGCAGCCCATGGACATGGACTAAGAGGCCTGGGGATGATGGGATGGGGTGCACGGTGGAGGGGATAAAGGGGGGAAAAATGGGACAACTTAATATCATACTCAATAAAAATATATCCAAAAACCCTTCCCCAAAAAACAAACAAAAAAATCAAATACCACTGGCACTTTTCAGTTTTTAAATATATTCAATAGGTTATGTTTCTTTGTAAATACTAAACAATAATTTTGATTTATTAATTTATAATATTCATAATATCAGGTAAAGAATATGAAAAATGTTGAAAGTATTTTAAGAAATATTTTAAAAATCAGTAACTCATTGTCAGATGTGCTTAAATCACAATAAAACATTCATTTATATTTAATCTTTTTTAAAAAGAAAGTTCTGAAGTTTTTAATATAACTCAATCATAGCAAAAAATTCCTGTTTATTATCATGGTTACTCGTTACTGTTACGTATAGAAAGTGTTGTGAAAAATACAATGATTTAAGATTTTGAGAATTCCTGAGAACTTGCAGGATTTCCAGTTTTTCATTCCCAAATCCCAAAGATTAGTTAGTGTCTATGGGGAATTTGACATACTATCCTATTCTCACAGTAAGTTGAAATAAAGGAGGACCTTTAAATGCAGCAGATAGATTGGGCAATTGAACCCCTCAGGTGCAATCTGAGTAATTCCAATGTTAACAACTCTGCTCCATGCAAATTAATGTTTTTAACTCTAGTGATGCCAATGTGAGAGAATGAAGGTACAGCACTATTCTGCTCTCTGAAGATGAGATAAAAAATTTAGATGAAGCATCTAAGGTTTGATTGCCGAGGCAGTTGTTGGGAACATCAAAGTGGGGTCGATTATAACCCCATGCAGTAATTTTGAATATCATTCAGAATAGGTTGTTTTCTAAGGCTGATGTGAGATGCCGTGATGTATACTCCTTGACTCAAAAGAGATTCGAGTCACACCAAGTGTTTCTTTCTCCTAGGAGACTGGTGAGTCTTTATGCTGTTGGTGACCTTAGGAAACATTCCCCTGCAGGTCCTTTTTTTCCGAGTGGGGCTACACTGGTGTGACATTCTGTGACTGGCTGGGTACAGGACCACTTTATAAGCCTGCGCTTGGTAGCTAAAGAGGTATTTTAAGACTACAAGCCTGGGAAACAAGAAACAGCTTTCAGCTGTGTTTTACTTGATTATGTGATCAGCAAGTCATCAGGCTTGCGTGGGAGCCTCTGAGAAGACCAAGAGAAAGATGATCTGGAAAGTCAGGATGCATTCCAGTCCTATCATTATGTGAAATAGGATAAAAAGGCATGTGAGCCTTGCATCTTGTGGCAAGTGGGCTGGAACTAAAAGATCTGAGCTTTAGCCTTGGTTCTGTGTGCCACTGGGTAAATCACTTGTTCTTTCTGACTTTGGAGATCTTGTTCATAAAATAAAAGACTACATGATTTTTTTTGATTGAGTGGATCAGTAAAGGAATTTCATTTTCAGTGCCACTTCCCTTGGTTCAGGTCCTTATTTACACTCGCTTGACGATTCCAATTATTTCCTAGTGTGTAGTCATACATTTCTCTACTCCATCTTTTACGTTCCTCATATATATCTCTCTAAAACACAAATCTGATCATTTCACTATTCTGCTTACAACTCCCCAGTGGTTTCCTATTTCCTGTAAAATAAACTAAATTTCTTTTGGGTAGCCTTTAAAACTCTTTGTAATTTGGTCCCATTCACATCTCCAACCTCGTTGCTCCTTATCCCTCATGATACATCCATAGCTACACCTTACCCATCCACAAACATGATGAACGTATGTGAAATAGGC